>CAUYON010079398.1:0-22022 GCA_963573935.1 Arctocebus calabarensis
GGAAGGTGGGGTCTTGGGGCCTTGGTGTGTGCCACACCTTTTGGGGGCAAAACACGATTGTAAGAGGGACTTTACCCAACAAATGCAACCAGTGTAACATGGTTTCTTGTACTCTCAATGAATCCCCAACAATAAAAAAAATAATAATAAAATAAAATAAAAAAACAAATTCCTAAGAGCTGAGTCACCACCAGGAGGACCTCACAGGTGTGTCCTTGAGGTCTCCTTGAGAAGACCTCTGTTCTTTTTGACCTCACTTTTTCTGGGTTTCCTCTCTCACACCTACAGCAGAAACTCAGACACAGCTTAGATCATAAACTAGATACACAGCTACAAGATACAAAGTTTAACTCAGTTAAACTTGTTATGTACAGAAAAATATTGAAATATATACAATAATGTATTTCAGATCACTTAATACGTGTCAGGCAATAATTGAAACACTTTTTTTCCCTTTTATTTAAAAACACTGTCCATTTTTAACATTACTACATTCACAACAATTGTATGAAGGTGGAACTTTTAGAGATAAATAAATTAAAATTTTCTTAGTTTTTCATAGGTCATGAAACAGAGTAAGCTGTGAAGGTTGATCTTTTCATTCTGGAGTCTTACCTCCTAACCCCTCAGTACTATCCCCGCAGGACCCCTGGGGAGTGTCCTGTGGGCCTGAGAAACATTTCATTGCCCTACACTGACACAGATGTTGGAAGTTTACCTCACAACACTCTGAACATCATGTAGGTTTGTTTAAATGATACGTTCGCGCGAAATGGAGGTGCTGGTCATTGTAGTATAATCTGCACAAATATATTTTATGTCTGCACAGAAAAATTTGTGAGTATAGGGATTAAGTAGTGTTATAAAGTAGTCCTTTTACAAGGGAACTAGTTATTTCTCACAGGTTTGTTAGAACTCAAATATAATATCCTTGAGGGTAATTTTAAATCATGTTTTGTATTTATACATCATTATTTATTCCAGTTTTCTGCATACTTATGGTCACTTTAGTGTACCTTTTTTGTCATAAAAATCACCCCTTTCAGTAACATTTAAATAATTAACTATTCCTTTCCAAAGAAGTTTACTTTAAAAAAAACTATAAAAATGCAATCTTATATAAAATTAGGATAAAAATAAATTTATAGAATTAAATAATATTTTTAAAGTCTATAAATAAAACATTGATCTTCTGGTTTCTAGGCCAGCCTATAAGGAACTTGGAAGTCATCACTCATCCCCAGAACAAATAAACAACTCTCCTCACATCTGTCAGAGAAATGTGATTATGGGTAAACCTTGGGACCCAAAATTTGAGAGGGCAGATGCAGAAACTTACAATAGCAGAAGCCTAGGAGTAGAAATGGTTGTTGCAACCAGGGTTAGGAAGAATCTTTGGAGCCTCACTGTGGGCAAGCTATAAAATGCCAGGGGCCTCCACACATACATGAATTTTATCGTTAAGATCCCTGCCAGGTTCTCAAAAGGTAAAGGTTGCACAAAAATGCCCTCATGCTTCCAGCAGTAGAGGGGGAAGTATTTTGAAATACATCAGGGCATTCAGTTCTTCTAAATGAGGCTTGCTATCAATGGAAATGATTTTATCTGAACCTAACATGCTTGGATAAATGAATTAACATACCTGATTTAAAATAGTGTGTATTAATTGAAACTATAAACTATAGTGGGGCTAACAGATCAGTCAATGATTGCCATTGAAAACAGAGATTGTTCCTGAGAATTCCCAAGAAGAAGGAGTAACCACGTCCCAAAGTCCACATTGGGAAGTACAGGTCTGAGTCAAGAAGCCAAGGAGAAAGGAGAATGGGGCAACTGTGGGCAAGAGCCTTTATCGTGGTTTCCTTGGGAAGGGACAGGCAAGGCATGGTCAGCAGGCTTGAAATTTGCTACCTCGAATAACATCAATAGCTCTGGGGCTTAGGCTACTTTCCTGTCTATCTTATACCTGGCCTAGGGGTGAATAGGGCAGGTGGATAATG
Organism: Arctocebus calabarensis; assembly: GCA_963573935.1. NCBI lineage: Eukaryota > Metazoa > Chordata > Mammalia > Primates > Lorisidae > Arctocebus > Arctocebus calabarensis. The sequence goes on from CAUYON010079398.1 coordinate 2,001, forward strand.
GTCTGAAGTCTGACAGCTTCCTAAAGAGAGTGGTTGAGGTGTGGGCTCTAGACTGGTTGGTTTGTATTCCAAAAGAATGCACATAGGTGAGTTGTTTACTCTTCCTAAGAATTTGCAAATTCTGTGAAAGGCAGATTGAACAGGTGTCAAAGCATGAGGACACAGAAAATAGAAGATATTGTTAGTGCAATACAAAACTTCAGCCCCCCAAAAGGCAGAAACAACCCAAATGTCCATCACGTTGTTACCGAAATTTCTTTTTTCAGTAGGTCCCTGGTCTCAGGGAATTGATGAATGAATCCATAGACCACAGATCAATGGTAAAACAGGATTTATTATACAGAAAAAGCACCAGAGCTTTTGGCAGAGGGAGAGACCTAATTCTGAAAATTTCAGCCTGGGTCTTTTGTCTAGGAGATATATGTACATCTCCTAGACATACATGATATATATATACAAGGTGTACATCTAAGATGTATACATCTCCTAGATATACACGTACAAGGTTGATTACTTTGTTGACAAATGAATGGATACAGTCCCTTGCTCAGGGCAAAATGTCAGTACTTTTCTTTCATGAACTTGCCCAGGCCTAGGAAACTTACATGAAATATCTAGTAAATGGGGGCATCCCGGTTCAGCCCTGAATGTGGGTTCACTGTATCAGTGGGGTACAATCCTTGCCCTGTCAGCTCCTGTGTGCTGTTGTGGGATTGTCGACTATGGAATGTAGAATCACTATGGAATTATTTCTAAAACTAAAGAGTGCAAAGATGTGTGGTAAGCAATGGGACCACTTAACTCTATCCTGTTTTTCTGTATAATCATAATGGAGACTTATAATTTGGATGCCCATCAGCCCCTAAAAGTGCATAACGTGGCTGCCGACCTCCAGGTCACAGGCAAGAGGATGTTGGGGGGACGAACTTCCTAATTCCCCTTGGCTCCCACAGAAAGGAGCCCAATGGAATGTTAGGAGGCTTTTGAACCCCTGCTGTATCCACCCCTTTTCTCTGGTTGAGATCTGAGCAAACACAAACAGTGCCCAGAGGTCCTGGGGTCCCCAGCAATGGTTCTGAAAATGTGTTCTCAGGGCATTGTAGGTGTTGTGCCCGAATCTTGGACCCCCCCCCCCCGAAGAAACTCACACCACACATTCCGATGCAAAGGCAGGGTGAGGTTTTATTACAAACTTAAGCGCGGGCCCTCAGTTTCCGTCAAAATGGCGGGCAGGACTGAGCGGCCCTGAGGGTTGGGTCGGGGTGATCTTATAGGGTACAGAAAGGAAATTGGGAGGGGTGGGGGGTGAGGGTGAGGCTAGATAGCTTGTCACTTGCTGATTGGATTATCTTAACCAGAAGCCCGAGGGTGGTCGCTAATCAGGAAGGGGCGGATATCGCTCAACTGGTGGGGGTGGCTCAGGGACTGAAGCAGGGGAACTAAAATTTGCAAAATAAGCATTAAACAGCAAACTTACACAGCAACCTGGTAAAATGGAGTCTATTAACAAAATGGCCTTACTTCAGTCCTTACTGTAGGGCCTTCTGACAATGTGCTCTTCTAGCTGTTCAACTGTCTGCTCTTATCTTCCATGGTCCCTAATCTCTTCTACTTGTCTCTACAGAGCCCTTCTTGCTGTCTCTCTCTCTCTCTCTCTCTATCTCTCTTTTCTCTCTCTCTCTCTCTCTTTGTGGTTTGCATGCTTTGTCTGAACATTGATAAAGGATTGCTTTATGTGTTTAGCTAAGTTTGTATGGGCTCATTCTGACATTTTTCAGACGTTGTAGGTGTGTTGTAAGGTTGCTTTTATTGCCTTTCATTGCAAAATTAAATTCAACTGGATTTTTGCGTGTTTGAGAAAAAAGCTGAACCATTTTAACAAAGGTGAAGAAGTTGGCTGCAAACAAAGGTCAAAAGGACTCCCCTCCATGGCTTCTCTGGGTGACTAGCAGCCTGTGAGGGGAAGCCCAGGGCAATTCCCCCACCAAGGCAAGAATTGCTCTAAACCCTTGGCTACAGTCCAGTCTCTTCTTTAAAATTTTAGAAAAGAAAGAAAACCTTTAAAAATGAAGAAAGGCAAAGAAAATGACCCTGGGTAGTCGATTTTTTTTCTGGTCTATTAGTGTAAATGAAAAGGTTCAAAATCCTTCTGAGTTTCTCTAAGACTTCAGCTAGCTGTAACTAACTCTAATGCAAAAATTTTAAAGGGTCTCTTAAAGTGTCTGATTTTTTACTAAGTTTAATTATTGTTGCCTTGCTAACTTTGTGAGAAGAAAGGAGGGTGAAAAACATCGCATTTAAGACCTGCTCGTAATAAAAAGCCTATTGTCCTTTGTTACTGTGAATTTAGAAAAAGCTTGTAAAAATTATCACCTGCGACCACTCCAGTGCAGGGCTCATCCCCCCTGAGACTGACAGGCATACACTCAAGGGCAGGTGCAGAACCGGGAGAACTTGCATCAGGTGGGACCCGGCTGTGCTACCGGTAAGTAAGAAGCACAGGAGAGCCAGCGGGTACAAAGCGCTACACTGGTAATTGTGGCTAAATCCAGACAAGCATGAAGGTTGGGGAGGCCACTCTCCTCAGGGATTCTTCCACAAACGTTGGAAGGATGCTTTCTTTTGTTTGGCTGGAAGGTTTTCTGGGTTGGTCAGAGGATGCTTTGACCACCCAGGAACACAGAGGGTGGGAGTGAATAAGGTGCTGGATGTTTGTTCTTCCCCACAGATGGGTAACGTTCTCCCTCTAAGAGAACACCCAGGTAACATGTTCTCTCGCCAAGAGAAGTTTTGTCAGGAGGGGCCACTATGGCTCCCAGGTACCTGATATTTTGGCCTGTGCTTCCAGAACACCCTGCTGGTCTGTATTCTAAATTGCTGGAATATATTTGATCCCCAAATGCTGAAGAAGGAAAGTATGATTTTCTTTTGCACCCAAGCCAGGTCTTAGTATTGAGGTGGCTCTCCAATGGTAAACAGTAGCTGCCACACGGGACTCTAAACTATGGTAAACAAGAAGGGAAATTGTCTGAATTACCTATGTGCAAGCTTTCTTTTTTCTCAGAGACAAACCCCAACTGTGTAAAACCTGTCAGATACATCCAGCTCTCCTAGCTGTCATAATTTCCACAAATGGCCAGGGAGCCTGAGAGAGGCACTGTCACCACCTAGTTCAACCCACCATCTACTTCTCCCGCACTTTCCTCTAGGCCCTTAAATGCCCCAAGGAAGAGTCTGCTTCAAGAGTTTCTTCCGGTACTGTTGGGACCCCCAGGAAGCAACTGTATCCGTCTTTGTTTCTCTTGGTTGAAATCACAGGTGATGAGAGGGGAAATGTGTGAGTATTCACTCCATTTTCTCTGGCAAATATAAAACAAATTAAGGCTGATTTAGGAAAATTTTCTGATGACCCAGACAGATACTCAGATGTTCTCCAGGGGTTAGAACACATCTTTGACCTCTCTTGGAGAGATTTGCTGCTATTACTAGGTCAAACTTGAACTTTAAATGAGAAAAACAAAGTCTTGGATGAGACTAGAAAATGGGGTGATTTGGAGGTTCATGTCCAGTACTGATGGCAGCACATCCTCTGAGGAAAGGGACAGACACCCCACAGGAAGGCAGGCAGTTCCCTTTAGGGTCCCGAATGGGACACTGAGAAACAAGGTGACTGGTGATGTAAACATTTTCTGACATGTATCCTGGAAAGTTTACGTCCATCTAAGAAAAAGCCTGTGAATTTTTCTAAGTTGTCTACTATTTACCAGGTGCAAAATGAGAGTCCCTCAGCGTTTCTGGAGAGGCTTAGGGAGGCTAAGAGAAAACACACTCAGTTGACACCTGGCTCCTTTGAGGCCCAAATTATTTTAAAAGATAAATATCATTCAGGCAGCCCCAGATATTCAAAGGAAACTCTAGAAATTAGATTTAGGCCCTGATCATAACCTGGAGAATCTTTCAAGAAGCCCACAGCTGTCTTTTATAATAGAGATCATGGGGAAGAGGAGGAAAAAGAAGGAAGGACAAAAAAAGAATGACAGCTCTAGTAATGGCACTTTGACAAATATGCTCCATTCAGGGGCAGAGGGAAGCCAGAGGAGCTAAGAACCAATGTGGTCAGACTGGTCACTTCAAAAGAGATTGCCCCCAGCAGCACCACCTGTGAGGCAAGCCACCTGGCCTCTGTCCAGAATGCAAGGGTGACCACTAGAGGGTGCCCTTTCCTCAGAGGCAAAGGCCTCCATCAGCCCCCAAACTGGACTGAGGGTGCCCAGAGCAGATTCTCATGGCTCCAGGTTGTGTCAGCATCCATTGAGAGCCCCAGATCTGCTTCGTGGTGGAGGGCCAGGGGACAGAATTTCTTCTGGACACAGGAGCAACCTTTTCTGTACTCCTGTCTAACCCTGGTCCTCTACCCCCCAAATTGAACTATATAGTGGCTGTCTGGAAAGCTGGTTACCAAATTCTCTCTCAGCCTTTAAAATGTACTTAGGGTGACTGGCTGTTTTTTCAAGCCTTCCTAATCGTGCCTGAAAGACCTACTCCCCTTTGGGGGGGCATACTAACTAAAGTGGGAACAACCATTTATATGAATATGGGACAAGAATCTATACTATGTCTTCCCTTATTAGAAAAAAATCAACCCAGAAGTATGGGCTACAGAGGGACAGGTGGGAAGAGCAAAGTATGCTCACCCAGTCCAAATTACATTAAACCATCTCACCATCTATCCCAATTAAAAAGAAGGCCCTCTAAAAGCAGAAGCTGAGAAGACTTACAAGAACTCCCCTCCACCCCCGTGGTTTGTAGATGGATGGAAGTTCTTTCATAGAACTTAATCTGGACATGGTTTTGTATACTGAAGGAAGTTCTTTCATAGAGCAAGGAGCTCACAAAGCAGGCTATGCTGTAGTTACTCGGCATGCTATAATTGCAAACGGGTCTCTCCCTTTTGGAACCAGGGTGCAATTAGCTGAGTTTATAGCTTTAACCCGTGGTTTAGAAATTGGGAGAAACAAATGAGTCAATATATACACTGACTCAGAATAGGCCTTTCTCATTTTACATGCCCATGCTGCCATTTGGAAGGAACAATAAAGCCTAAATTCCAATGGCTCCTCTATAAAGTATCATCATGAAATAGGTTATTACAAGCTGTTCATGCTCCACAAGAAGTAGCAGTTATTCATTATAAGGGACATCAAAAGACCTTAGATGAAATTTCCGAAGGTAACCAACTTGCTGATAAAGAGGCTAAAATGGCAGCACATAAAGGAATAATTTCCACTGTGGCACCCCTTATTTGTGAGGGGTCACTTGAGAATTGTGCACCTCAATTTACCCGAAAAGAGAAGGAGTGGGCTTTATCCAAAGACTATTTACTACTTCCATCAGGCTAGTTACAAAACAAAAGTGGACTCTTGTTATTACCTGCTTCAAGCCAATGGAAAATACTTAAGACTTTACATTAGTCTTTTCATTTGGGGACTAAAAATACCTATCAAATGGTTATGGCATTCTTTAAAGGCAAAAACCTATTCAAAACCATAAAATAGATAACAAGAACTTGTAAGACATGTCAAAGGAACAATCCTTTATATCACCATATAGCTCCCCCAGGTATACAGAGACACGGTAGATATCCAGGTGAAGATTGGCAAATGTATTTCACTTATCTCCCTAAAGTACATGGCATACAAAATATTTACTGGTATTTGTAGATACTTTTACTAATTGGATTGAAGCATTCCCTTGTAGGACGGAAAAGGCCCAGTAAGTTGTAAAAGCTTTAGTACATGAAATAATCCCCAAGTTTGGACTTCCTCGAAGTTTGCAATGTGCAGCCTTCAGGGCAACAGTAACACAGGGAATATCTAAAGCTCTAGGCATTAACTATCACCTGCACTGCTCTTAGAGGCGCCAATCCTCTGGGAAAGTAGAAAAAATGAATGATAAAATCAAAGGACAGTTATGAAAGCTAACTCAAGAAACTCATCTCCCTTGGACTAAATTACTTTCCATTTTTCTTCTTAGAATAAGGAATTTACCTCAGAAACTTGGTTGTAGCCCATTCGAATTATTGCATGGGAGACCCTTCTAACGAATGATTTATTACAAGACCTAGAAACTGTAGAATTAGTAAAACATATCACTTCTTTAGCTAAATTTCAACAAATCCTTAAAAACCTCCCAACTACATTTTCACATTCAACACTGAAGGAACTTTTCTCTCCTGGAGATCTAGTCATGATCAAAACTCTTCCCTCTAATTCACCTTCCCTAACCCCAATTTAGGAAGGCCCTTTTCTGTTATCTTGTCTTCTTCTATAGCTGTTAAAGTTATAGGAGTGGATTCCTGAATACATCATTTACAAGTAAAATCTTGGAACCCTCCACCTTCTACAAAAGCAGACGATGAAGACAGCCAAACACAGTCCACCTACACTTGTGAGCCAAACGAGAGTTTGAAGTTATTATTTAGGAAACAGCAAGAAAAATGTTAATATGGTCTTCTTTTAGCATCACTGCATGAGTGCTTCTGACCTGATACTGTTCTACCTTTGCCTTTTACTAATTATACTAATCAGATTTATGTTTTCCAGAAATGTCATCAAGCCACACACAATAAAGATAGTTCCAGTCCATGAACCCCTGTATCGCCCTCCCTCTGGATAAACCCTTACTACCCCCTTCTATCATCGCCCAATTCAGCAGGAAGCAGCTAGATACCCTAACAGCAGTTAGAGTTTCCACTTGGAGAGGGAGAATTGACACAGGACAAGGCGACCTGCTGCCTTGGCCCTGGCAGTGCTGATGCTATGGCGGATGGAGGAACCAGCTTGCTGGAAGGGCCAGACACCTACGGGGAAGAAACTGGCGCCTGGCTGTCTCCTTCCTGTACTCTTCTGGCTAGTCCATTTCATGGAGCCTTGCTGTCTCCTCCTCTTGCACTTCTGAATAGCCTGAGTCTTCATTGGGCAGCTGGTTGTAACTGACAAAGACCCATACCCTAAGAACTTCTGGCAAAACAACCCCCTGGGATTATATAAACCCCTGAGCAGAGAACTCAAACACAGACCTTGGCTAGACCTCAGGGAGCAGGAGAGCTTGTTTCCCTCCTGGGTCCTTTCTGCCTGGAGGTTTGGTTTTTCTTGTAGTTATAATTCGTGTTTTCTGTAAATAAATCCTGATTTACCACTACTCCTGTGGTCCCTCTATTCCTTCTTCGAATCACCAAGACCAAGAACCTGAAACTCTGACATCAGTATCATGGCAGTAGGGAAAAGTTGGCCACAATCTAAATACCTAAAAATAATGAAAGGATTAATGAATTTAAATTTAGCCATATGTTGGAAATTATGCAGCCATACAGTAATGCTTATAGAAACTGTGATGACATAGCAAAATATGTATATTTAAATATTAAATGCAAAAAATCAAAATAGTTTTGTGAATGCTATGATTATAATGCTATAAAAAATACATATTTTAAAATAAGAAATGAATTTGAGTTCGGATTCAGATATTTTCCCTTTAATTGTATTGTTTACTTTTACATACTACTTGCTTTATTTATCACAGTCTATAACGAAGAATAAATTTTAAGTACTTCATTTTATTCGACAGGAAATGTTCTACATTTTGGAATCTAACTGAGCACTTCTTTTTAGAGCAGCAATAGAATTCTTTGGGGGTGAAAAAAATTCAACTCAAAACAATAGCCCACAAAGAAAGACTAATTCTGGCCACTTGGATTATGAAAATTGAATTTAGCATCCATGTGACACACTGAATGATGTCTTTATTTATACTAAATGTTAAATCTGTTAAGAATGTGCATTTTTATATTCTTGAAATTAGAGATGCATTCGAGGTATGTTTGAGATCAAAGTATGATTCATGCAGCCAGTGTTGTACTATTTGTCAATGAAATCAAATTTTATTTGCAAATGAAATATTTACAGATTGAAATAATTTTACCACTTCAGAAATCTATAAAGATAACAGCTGAATTGTAATTGGACATAAAGGATAGCTTTTGTCTGTATTTTATTTCTGAGAATTTTTACAACCTTATCAACTAAATATCCCTAAGATTCAAGCGATCAAATGGAAGATTCAAAGGTGAATATGATTAATCTTAAGTGAATTAAACTAGGCTTTCTTCTGAAAAATTCATTTAAAATTAACATGAATTTCCTGTGGGGCAAGAAGTTGAATGATATTATTCTGTAATGACAAAAGGAGAAAGAATCTGGCAGATGCCCTTAACTACAAAGTAACTAGTGTGGGAAAGTAAAACAAACTATGAATCACTTAAGGACAATCACTGCAAGAAAACAAAAGCTTCCCACTACACAGAGAGGCAGCTCTCTTGACTCATAAATTAGAAATGGAATATTGAGACTCAGATGAAGTCATGTTACATTAAAGGAGACAGGGAGGAATAATATTAAGATGAAGTAGGGCTGTGCTTTTTATGCACATGCTTCATCTTAATATTATTCATAAAAACCTCACAGTCCACACAGTCCCTGAAAGATCTGGGAAATTTTGAACTGGCATCTTAAGAGTCCAGGCTGTAGTACCAACTAATGGATGGGCTAAATCAATAAGGAACATTAACAGAGGGACATCAGAAATTCTGAGAAATCCAAAGTATACTCTGATTTAATTCAAGTGTATAGTCACTTCAATTACATCTACTCGTAGGTGTTCGCATGTGGGTTGAGAGCTAGATTGCACAAATGTGGTCTGAGTGAGAAAAACATAAACTACAATGAAGATAAAAAACAGAGATACTTCTTACAAGCCACGTCCTTCTTTCTATTTATAGGTAATATTCATACCCGCTCAAGTAACAATAGTTTCATAATTGGCTAAAATGTCAATGTAAATGTCAGGGACAGAACATGAGTAGAATTAGTGATCTAACCTTGGGCTCTAGATCTTACTCTGTCAATAATTTAGGGGATCAAAAATTAAAATGTTCTCAGTTAAGTATGAGAAATAAACAAAGAGAATAAGAAAGAACCCTTTATCCTGCTCTGATGGTGAAGCCCTAACTGTGGGAGGTGGGAAGCAGTGGTAACCATCTTTCCCACCACTTAGAGAACCCAATACAATGAGTGCCCGTCGAATTTCACAGGGGCCGTCTCTATCAGTGCTATTCATCTTCAGAATAACTCTTTAAGATTTCAAAAATCTGAAAACATAAATTTAAAGAAAGTAATCGTTATCTAAAGTCTCATAGTTGATAAGGTGGCAGAAGTGGTTCTCAAACTATATTTGTCCCACTATGAATATTTTTTAAAAATGATGCCACTTCCTACATTAGTTACATAAAAATGAGTACCTCTCTTGAATGAAATTTTATTTCTTCACATTTTTATTTAATGAACACATATAAGCATATATATAAGCATATATCCATCTTCCCTAAACACAATAGTTGAAAACTGCTTAAACACATCAGTCTATTTACTCAGCATCTAGAAGTATTACATGATTGGCAGGAAACTTAATCAACCTTAACTCAGAGTAATTGGTTAAACTTTCATCTCTTGACTTTAGGACAATTTCTATTCAGCCAGAGGCATTCCAAGTCTGCTCAGGTTTCACCTTTGACTTGCAAACCCAAGCTCTGTGAATACCTTGAATATGAAGTGTTAGAGAATGTCATGACTCATATCTTGGTATCAGTTATGGGCTCTAATTGAGTGAAAATCCCTAGCTATGAAGTTTCCAAAACCAAATAAAATGGAAGCAGTGCAGAAAGCAATCCTCCCACTTTACCCTCCAAGTAGCTGGGACCACAGGTATGAGCACCACATCTGGCTCCACAATATGCCTCCAGAACCAAGCAATGAGAGGACAGAGAGAGACAAAAAGCAGGGGGAATCTTTATAGGAAATGGATTAGGGCAACTGAATATCCACATACAAAAGAATAAAAATGGATCACTACCTCACACTGTATAAGAAAATTAACTCAAAATGTAACAAAGACCTAAATGCAATATCTAATACTGTAAAATTCTTAAAAGAAAATACAGATTTAACCTTGTGACTTTGGTTTTTTAGATATGATACTTAAAGCAAGAGCCACCAAAAAATAAATAAATTGGTCTTTATCAAAATTAAAGCTTTTGTACTTCAAAAGACTACATCAAGAAGGTAAAGACAAAAGGAAAATCCACAGAACAGGTTACAAACTGCAAATTATATATCACATAAGGATCCAACATCAAGAATATAAAAAGAATGTACAACACCACAATAATAAGCAAAATAGCATAATTTTTAAATGAGCTAAACAGTTGGATAGCTGTTTATCCACGGGAGACTTACAAATGGTCAGCAAGCACATATGAAATGCTTCACGTCATTATTCATTTGAGAAATGCAAATCAAATCCACTATGAGATGCTGCTTTGCACCCACTAGGATGGACTTCACCCATGGAAGAAAACAAACAAGTTTTGGTGAACCCCTGATAAATTACTAATGTGAAAATGAAATGGTGCAGTTCCTTTGGAAAATAATTTAGCAGTTCTTCAAAAGGTTAAACACAGAGTTATCACATGCTCAGCAATGCTATACTTAGGTAAATATTCAAAAGATTTGAAAACATTCATTCACACAAAACCTTGTACACACATGTTCTATAATACTTTTCATAGAACCAGAAAGTGGAAACCACTCAAATATCCACCAGTTGCTGAACAGACTAAACAAAATGTGGTATAGGCATACATTTGACAACATGGTTGAACATTGAAAACAATATGCAAAGTGAAAGAAGCCAAAAGCAAAATTCCATATATCCCATCATTCTGTTTGTATGACATTCCTGAATAGGCAAACCTATAAAAATAGGAAGCAAATCAGTGATTGCCAGGGTCTAAGGTAAGAAAAAGTAGGGCGATAATGTGTGCAGTCATTTCTCAGGAGTGATAAAATTGTTCTACAAATACATAGTGGAGATAGCTGCACGACCTTCTGACTATTCTCAACTGCTGAATTATACTTCAAAAGAGTTAATTTTAAAATAGGCAAATCATGTCTCAATTTGAAAAGGCAGTGGGATTCATCATACCCTCTTCAGACCATAGTTCCCATGGTTGGAGAGAAGGATTCATCTTTCTCAAAGTGTTAGGTATCTTTGGTGTTTGCCACCCACTGCTACTAAGCTGCCATGCAGCCTCAAGGATGGGGCACACCTGGAACCTGGACGGAGAGGAGAAAACAGCAAAACAAAAACCTAAGGATTTCTTCACTTTGTCTGACCCTTGAGATTTCCATTCCTGTTCCTTTGGTGAAAAGAGAGATTCTCTGGGAGATATTTCTTTCCATGATGAGTGTATACGGAATTTGACTGCACTTGAGTTGAGGTTAGATGAGATAGAAGGAAAATAAAACTAGAAAATTTACCACTGGGTTACTAGTATTTTCAGTTTTAACTTAATGAGCTATTCTGCCTGTTACAACTTGCTGTTGAGAGTCCTCAAGTCCCCGCCTGCAGTATCAGGTCCTGGTTTGATCTGCATTTAGTGGGAGAAAAGTGAGAATAAATGTTTACCCTAACTTACTTGAACTGGAACTACTCATTTTTTAAGAAAATTAGCTTGGCTCTTATAATTCCATTTTCAAAGTTGCTCAGTCTTCTCTGCTTATTTCTTTGTCATTATATCCATTAGCCTTTTTATGCACATAATGTATCTTTGTCTCTCTGAAGATTTCAATTAGGGGGCTATAATCTAAAGTTTTCAAATAGGACATTCCTTGTTCTATTTGTTTTGATTTCTTTCTTTTTGGAGGCTTTTCTCAAATGTCTTGTGGCTCCTTGGTTGTTCACTTTTATTTATTCAATTTTATTAACTGGAAGTTCTGTGTGAGTTAAAAAAAAATCATTGTAGGATGATGATAGCCGGTTCATTGGGGCAACTCTCAAATATAAATATAGTAGAACCTGTGTAAGTTGACTGCCCAAAGGACGGTAACATGTTGGTCAACATTTAAAGGTGGTCAATATAAGGAATTAGGCCTACTATACCAATAGTATGTGTGGTTCATCTTCAGTCTATGAAAATTAGGTTAACTTAAAGAGGAAGTCAATGTAGACAGATGGTCAACTATGGAGGTTCTATTGTATTTGAAAATTGTTTAAATCCTTCAGTCTTTTCAGCCATGAAGATGCAGTGGTGGTAAGTTAAGCTGATCTTCTGGAAGCTGAATGGGTGAGAGAATTTGAAAGTGCCACCATTTCAGGACTGGATCTCTGCAGAGAGTCCCCACCATTAAGAAGACCCCTTAGCAGATGTGAGCCCTTGATCTTACACTTCCAAACCTTCTGAAATAAGAAATAAATTTCTTTTCTTTATAAATTATTCAGTCTGTGACATGCAGTTATAGCAACGGAAAACAGTCTAAAATATGAACTTAAAATTTTGTTTTCATGCCTGTAATAGCATTTAGTGAATTCTTGGGAGGAAATGATCAACAAGATTTTTCAATATGTCATGTTTAACTAGAAATTTAATGCATTGTTTAATTTAAATATATTAGAAATAACTTAGTCAGGGCTGATAAAAGACAAAAAAATGCTTTGATCCTTAGCATTAAAACTTATCTTTCCAAGTTCAATAATGCAATTAAAACAATAATGATGAAACAACATTACTCCTATTCTCTGAGGAGATCAAAGGAGTGAATGAGTCAATAAGAGATAAGTACCTGCATCTGATGCATTATTCCTGCGAGGTCCTGTTGTAGATGATAAAATGTATGAGTATGAATCTCTGAAAAGGATGAATTATGGTTACCAAGAAGATTGCTAATATTTGCATATTCTTTCTCTTTGAAGGATATCTTGGTACTAAACCAGACCCACTGGACTTTCTTTTGGCAAATGCCTTGGCAGTGGCCCAGTACAAGTCATTTACAGTCTAAGAATTGTAATTTATATCCCATCCATCGTCTTCTACCTTCTTCCATGGGAAAAATGCAGTGGTCATGAAAGAATCCTGGCCCAGGAACAAGGGTGAAATAAAAAGGAAGAGGGACCAGTAAGTACTACACTAGTAGTCATTTTATGTAAGTAGATAAGGCTGACTTAGGGCACCAATATTGAGCATCTGCTATATCAATAAAGCCTTTGGTTATTTTAAGTGATATTTACAACACACCAACTGAAAAATAATGTAGAAATTGTGATGGTAACTTCTGGTTGACTGGTTGACTTAAACATCCCTGTTCTGCTGTTCCATTACTGTGTAAATAGAGTTGTTATGTGACTTGTTTGCAGTGGTTCCAACAAAACAAAACATTTTACTTTCAGTCACCAAAGTCAGATTGCTTGAAAGCTATTCTCCCACATCGATGATGATGAAGGTCAGGGGCTTCAGCAAGGGAATTAGAAAGTACAATGATGACAGCCTAAGGTTTGCAGAACTTTTACCTGTAAGAAAAAACCTTGGTTTTTATTTTCAAGGATATCCTGGAGTAGGCAAAGGTAATGAAATTATTCTCAGAGGAAGTGTGCAATGATAGAACAATGGGAACACTTAAAAGGTGCCCTTAACCATTTTCACATAAAGGGAAGGTTGAAAAGGCTCTGTTCATTCATTTATGATGTTATTATAAAATGCCTTGGAAACCAAGGTTCATGAATGTAAATTGCTGGGGAAGCAATAGATATAATTAATGGAGGAGAAAATGTTCTTTCAAAAATGTTTTTACAATCAGAGCTTGAATATGATGTTCTTTGAAATGCGTTAATGCTGGTGGTCAAATTTGACTTGAAGATTTTTTTTGTCTCTTGTGTATCCATTGGGAATAAATGAATATTAGACTCTGAACTCACCTTGTTATTTTAGAACCATACTGTGTGTATGACAGAAGTGGTGCCTGAGCATCTATGAATTTTTATCATCATTTTTGTATATATTTTATATTCCAGACATTCATTAATATTGTTAGGCTAAATCGACAGGCAAAAGTGACACAGTTTATGTACAACATGATGATAAACTTATAAAAAATGTCCATATATTATATTTTGCATGCGTTTACACCTTTTATCTAATTTCATCATTTATGGTGATTATAACAAAAACAACCTCTGAGAAATACATCGAATTCTGTATGTCACTGTTGTAGAGGCTTGATTATATACAGCAATAATTATAAAAATAATCAGTTATAACTGCATTTTGTTCTAAATAACATTGATAAATACAATCTTAAAAAGTAATGTTTCCCTTTGTGATTCAACATACAATTAAATATAAATTGGTTTCTATATATCTATCAATTTTATATTTTAAAACATTATATTTGGAAGAGGTAATTAAAGATAGTACCTGCTTTATAGAGTTGTTACAACATTTTATTACAATGAGTTAATTCATACAAAACGCTAAAACTAGTGCTTAATATATAATAAATACTCAATAAGTTATATTTATTGTACTACTAGTAGTATAATTTATGGTTACCTTGACAATTAGAGTTAGAGTTGAATATGGTTGAATCTTTTTGATATTTGTTCAACTGTTCTATATTTAGACTGGGCTCTTAATCTTCATTTAAAACGTCTAGAGTTATATCTTTCATCCTAGTAAATACTTCTAAACCTCTGCAGATATTGTGAATCCCATATAAGTACAAAATATTCCCTACAACTATGATCAAGTAGATAGGCCCCATAAATAAAAATCAAAACTTACAGAATGTCACCAATTAAATGTATCACAACTATATCTTGAGAATAGGGACATTTTTCAAGGAAATGTATATAGTGAATACTATTTTAAAATGGAATTTTGACTTAGTATGTTTTTATACTTTCCACTAAGTAAATGTTAAATCAAAGGCAAATTTCATTAATGTAGAAAGCACAGAAAAGTATATGATAAATAGCAACTTAGATGAAAACTAATTCACTGATGTAGCTCCCAAAATCCTATACAAAAAGTAGGATGATCCATACTTCTCAGACATAGTTCCCATGTCCTAAGTACTGAGATATACAGAGATCAAATTCCTAAGACCAAGGTCAGACTGAATAGGGAATACAATAAAACTAGGATATTATAGTCTCTATTATTTCAGATTGTCTTAAACATTAGGCCGGTTCTCATTGGCATTCTCCTACCATCAGGAAGCACAAAAGCCCGTGTTAGGATTTTAACTAGGAGTATTATATAAACCTAAAACACAGAAGGATTTCTTTCAACTGCTTTAGTTTACCTACACCTATGCTTCCTTCATAACATGTTGAGAATTCAGAGCTCTGTACAAAAAGTCATATAACCTCAGTTATAAGAAATTTTTAATTTGGAGCTTCCAGTGAGAGGTATGTAGATAATAGAATTAATCAGAATTTGAAAATTTCAGAAAATAAGTCTTCTTTCAAGAGGTGATATGTCTAGGGCTCTCTTTGGCGAATGGGGTCCATTAGTATAAAGCACACAGATAAACTTGAGAAACATAAGGTCTGTTCTCCAGAAAGAGAGTTTGGGCAGGCTCCATGGGCTGTGAGCTTGCCCAAGTCAGGTTAAAATTCCTATTAGATGTAAATCAGGAACAGAAGGAGAGCCCTTATACAGACAGAGCATGCATGGAAGAGACTGTGCTACATACACATAAACAACTCATAGCAGATACAGAGGATTTGGACTTAATTCACTGAACCCAACTCAGGATGTTGTAAATTCAGCTGACATTTCTGCTACTACCTGACTGAGGTTTAGCTCCTACTACATAACCAGACTCAGATTTCCCAATTCCCCAGCTAATCCAGGCCACACCTACAAAGTGTGAAGGTCTTTAATTGCTTCATTTGATTAGAAGTCTCTCCACCTGAGTGAAAGCCTTGGCAGGTGGTAGGCTCTCAGAAGCAAAACCAAGCAAAGTCTAAAGGTTTAGGAATGTTGCTCACCAGAGGAAAAAAAATGTTTTTAGTTCAATATTATTTTTATTTGCTACACTCTGCAGGTATGTCAAAAATTTTCCTTATTTTTAAATTTCAGATTAATATGAACTACAAATGTTTAAGTTATATATATTCTTTTCATTTCTAAGGCAAAGTTCAAATTATAAGTGAGCCCTTCATCCAGGCGGGCATGCTGAACACACTATGCACATTAGGTGAGAACCTGCCAATCTCCCTTCCTTCACCCCCCCACCCTCCTCTCCCCTCTGCTTAACTAGAATATACTTGTGTTTTTCTTTCCTGTAGATATGTAGTTATTTATATATTGGCTTATATTGTAGTTATTTATATATTGTAATATTGAATACATTGGATATTAGTTTTTCCATTCTTCAGATACTTTGCTAAGAAGAATATGTTTCAACTCCATCCAGGTATACACAAAAGATCCATCTTTTCTTATGGTTGAATAGTACTCCATGGTATACATATACCACAGTTTTGTTAATTCATTCATGGGTTGATGACACTTGGGTTGTTTCTATATCTTGGCAGTTGTGAACTGAGCTGCAATAAAAATTCTAGTGCAAATGTCCTTGTGGTGGGTGGTGTCTGTGGCTCAAGGAGAGGACACCAGCTCCATATACCAGAGGTGATGGGTTCAAAACAGCCCCTGCAAAACATACAAAGAAGTTAAATGTCCTTGTGGTAAAATGCTGTTCTTATTTCTAGGTAGATACCTAGTAATGGGATTGCAAGATCAAATGAAATGTCTACTTCTAGTTCTTTGAGAATTCCTCATACTTCTTTCCATAGAGGTTGTATTAGTTTATAATCCCACCATCACTTCAAACATGTTCCTTCTCTCCACATTTATACCAGCATCTGCAGTTTTGTAATTTGTGATGTGGGGTATTTTCACTAGGGTTAGATGATGTCTCAGAGTGATTTTGATTTGTATTTCTCTGATGATGAGAGAAGATGAGCATTTTTGTATATATTTGTTGAGCACTCATTTTTTATCTTTGGAGAACCACTGTTATTCAACATAGAGCTGAAAGTCCTATCCAATACAATCAGGCAAGAGAAAGAGATCAAATGTATTCAAATTGAGGCAGAGGAGGTCAAACTCTCACTCTTTGCAGATGACATGATCTCATACCTAGAAAGCCCCAAGGATTCACCTACAAAGCTCTTAGAAGTGATTAAGAAGTATAGTCATGGCTAGGGATACAAAATCAATGTCCACAAATCAGGAGCTTCACATATGGCAATAACAGGCTAAGCATTGACTCAAAGACATAATACCATTTATGGTAGCTTCAAAGAAAGTTAAATAACTGAAAATATGTCTAACAAAGGACATGAAGGATCTCTATAAAGAGAACTGTGTAACTCTGAGAAGAAATAGCAGAAGATATTAACAAACGGAATAACATACCATGCCCATGGCTGGGAAGAATCAACATTGTTAAAATGTCCATACTATTGAAGGAAATCTATAGATTTGATGCAATCGCCATCAAAGCACCATCATCATGCTTTGAAGAACTTGAAAAAATAGTATTTCATTTCATATGGAACCAGACAAAAACCCAGATAGCAAATACAATTCTTTTTTTTTTTTTTTTGAGACAAAGTCTCACTATGTCACCCTCAGTGAATGCCATGGCATCACAGCACACAACAGTTTCAGGGTGATATTTGGTTTCAGGGTGATATTTGCTTCATAGAATGTATTGGGGAAGATTCCTTCCTCCTCATTTTTTTGGAATAATTTCTTTAGTATAGGAAAAAGCTCTTCTTCGAAAGTTTGATAAAATTCTGGTGTGAGGCCATCTGGACCAGGGCATATTTTTTGTTGGAAGATTTTTAATTGTTTCTTTGATCTCAGTGCTAGAAATAGGTCTGTTCAGGACATCTATTTCATCTGGGCTAAGTCTAGGGAGAGGGTGTGATTCTAAATATTGATCCATTTCCTTAACACTGTCAAATTTCTGGGCATAAAGTTTCTGGCAGTATTCAAAATAATCTCTTGTATTTCTGTGGCATCAGTTGTTATTTCCCCTTTATCATTTCAAATTGAAGTTACTAGATATTTTACCTTTTTATTTCCAGTTAGTCTGGCCAAAGGCTTATCTATTTCATTTATTTTTTCAAAAAACCAACTCCTTATTTCATTAACTTTCTGAATGATTCTTTTGTTTTTAATTTCATTAATCTCTGATTTAATTTTGGATATTTCTTTTCTTCTGCTGGGTTTAGGCTTAGATTGACCTATCCCATAGGTTTTGGTAATTTGTGTCTTCATTGTTGTTGTACTCAAGGAAGTTAATGATTTCCTTTTTTATTTCTTGCTGCACCCAAGTGTCTTTCAGCATAAGGTTGTTTAACTTCCATGCCTTTGTGTGAGGTTGAGCATTTGTGTTGCAGTTGAGTTCCACTTTTAGTGCCTTGTGGTCTGAAAAGATGCAAGGTAGAATTTAAATTCTTTTGATCCTGCTGAGGTTTGTTTTGGGTCCTAGGATATGGTCAATTTTGGAGAATGTTCCATGGGATGATGAGAAGAATGTATATTCTATATCGTTGGGATGGAGCATTCTATACTGTTGTTCTAAAGTCTCATTTAATTCTCTAATATCTTTGTTTAATTTCTGTTCAGAGGATCTGTCCAGCTCTGACAGAGTGGTATTAAAGTCCCCTGTTATTATGGTGTTATGGGATATTGTATTGCTCAAAGTAAGCAAGGTCTGTTTCATGAATCTGGGAGCATTTAAATTGGGTGCATAAATATTTAAAATTGAAATGTCTTCTTGTTATATTTTTCCCTTAACCAATAGAAAGTGACCATCATTATCTTTTTTTGACTTTAGTTGCTTTAAATCCACATGTATCTGAGAATAAGATTGCAACTCCTCTTTTTTTCTGAGTTTCATTTGCCTGAAAAATTGACTTCTAACTCTTAACTCTGAGTTTGAATTTGTCTTTAGATGTGAGGTGAGTTGCCTGCAGACAACACATATATGGCTTGTGTTTTTTAATCCAATCAGACAATCTATGCCTCTTCAGTGGGGAATTCAAGCCATTAACATTTATTGAGATAGTTGATAAATGTGATAGCATTTTATTCATCTAATTTGTGAATGTCCGTTGGTTAATTTTGTCTTTTGCATCATTAGGGAAACTAGATTTTGTCCTATAATTTTCTGGGTGTTTACTTTGTTGAAAGTCCATTGTGATGGTTGGTATGTAGGATAGGTTGAAATATTTCCTATAAAACTGGTCTTGTTGTGACAAATTTCCTCAATGTTTGCATATCAATAAAAGATTTGATTTCTCCATCAATTTTAAAGCTTAGCTTGGTAGGGTATAGAATTTGAGGCTGGAAATTGTTCTGTTTAAGTAGATTAAAGACAGGTGACCATTGTCTTCTGGCTTGAAAAGTTTCATTAGAGAAGTCTGAGGTCACCCTGATAGGTTTGCCCCTGTAGGTCAATTGGTGCTTACTCCTGGCAGCTTGCAAGATCTTTTCTTTTGTCTCAACTTTAGATAAGGTCATCACAATGTGCCTTGGAGAAGTTCTATTTGTGTTGAGGTGACCAGGGGACCGATTTCCCTCTGAGAGAAGTATGTCAGAATCTTTGATAATATTTGGAAAATTTTCATTTACAATATTCTTTAGAATGGCTTCCATTTCTCTGGGGCATTATTCTTCTCCTTCAGGGATACCTATAACTTGTATGTTTGAATGCTTCATAAAGTCCCATAATTCTGTCAGTGAATGTTCTGCTTACTCCCTCTTCTTTTTGACCTCTTTAACTATCTGTGTTATCTCAAGAGCCTTATCCTCTACCTCTGAGATTCTTTCTTCTGCATGGTCTAATCGGTTGTTAATACTTTCTAATGCATCCTTAAGTTCCCTAATTGACTGCTTTAGCTCCTTCAGCTCTGCTATATCCTTTTTATATTCTTCGTATCATTCATCTCTTATTTGATTCTGTTTTTGAATTTCCTTTTGGTTATTATCCACTTTCTCAGCAATTTCTTTCATTGATTTTTGATTGTTTTCCACTTTCTCAGCAATTT
>CAUYON010079399.1:0-14113 GCA_963573935.1 Arctocebus calabarensis
CTCTTTAGTCAAAACAGATACCATGCTTTACTGAAAAGGCTGATTTTTGCTTGACTCCATGCTCTTTTTTATATTATTTCCTATTATTGAAATATCATTCCTTACTACCACATCGTAACAGCAGCTATCACTTATTAAAGAGTATATCAAGCCTTATGATCTATACTAAATTCAGGAAACAGGGCCTGAAACAGGACTTGGAATCTTTACTTTTAGTAAGAAATATCAGAAATTCGTTGTGCACAGAACATTTGAGGACCAAGGCCTTAAAACGTCTAAAATATAGGTTTTAAATGACTTGAATGATTGTGAACTTTTTATACACATATTGTATTTATGATTTAAGGTGAGTTTACTAAAACAAAATCTGTAGCTTTCTCTCATAGAGAGTTTTCATGTCCCTCCAAAAATGTATGAAGTATTTAAATCAAAATATTTGTGCGTTACAACGTGATTTGTCAGAATAAGAGCAAGTGTGCACTAAGCCGTGACATCAGTAGACCCACAGTCTCTTGCCAGCTCCTCCATTAGCTTGTTCTGTTTTGTTAGTAGGTTATCTTTACCTGTGGATGCAGATAGTTTCATCTAGAACATGCAATAAACAAAAAGTTTAGAGAGGAAATAAGGTTCGGTAGGTGGTAGGGGTAAGGCAGGGTCCTGGAGTTAGACATCCTACACATTTAAATAGGTTGTAGATATGTCAAGGGTGAGTTTGAGCAAGTCTTAATGCCTTGGGATTCAAGGAACATCCTGTGTGAAAGTAAATTATTAGCAGTAAGTAAGAGAAATGAAGTTTGCAAACTCCTCTTAGAAAAAACACTTCGTACCCCATTGCTGAATATCACTAGAGTCAACACAGGTGGTACTTTGAGGGTGACCATAGTGATTTTCAGAAATGAATTATGTAGCACTTTTTCTGGAATGAGTTACTGAAGTTAATTGTCCAATCTTTTATGAGGAAAGCTCCGATGGCCATTTCAGTGTAAGAATTCTAAAACTGCTTCAAAGGATGAACTAGGTGCTCGCATTAGGCACAGCTTTCCCAGGGAAGTACCTCAAAGGTGACCAGAGTGATATTTAGAGATGAAGTATGTAGCACTTTTTCTAGGATGAGTTTATAAGCTTAATTGCATGGCCTTGTATATTATAGGGTAGTCTGAGGAGACACAATTAATGGCTTCCATTAACTAATGTTGTTATTAGGAATTTTATTGTTCAGCTTCATTATATCTGGGTGTAAAGTATTTGGGGCCTTTGAAGATTAATTTAATGAATAATTTTATTGTTATGAAGTTAGATAAGGTAAGCCCAGAAGTCAGTTTCAACATTATTGAAAATATTCATATGCCACATGGTTCCTTAAGCTGGGATTGCATAGAGGGGAATATTTCATCTTGTGAGTAATTTGTGTTTAACAGTTTTTATACCATCTTGAAATTCATATGGAATATTTCATATCATACATAGAACACTATAAAGTTTATTACTTAAAGTTAAATGAGTATTTTACTCATGCATCTTGGAGATGTGAATGAGTTATGAAAGTCTTTTAAATCAATGTTAATAAAATTTCACAGTGTCTCATATTGTCTCACATTTTAATGCCTGGTATTTAATTTTTCTTTTTTTATCATTTTTATGATTTCACCCTTTTATTCCTTGAATTATATTAATAATTATGAAGTAGGTGACATTCTTGACCTTAAAATAAATAGAGTTTATAAAAAAGATGGTTTATTTGAGTAAGGATTTACTGTCCTTTGAACAGTATAGTTTATATAAAAATGGTAGTAGTAATTGCACACTTGTAACATTCTCTAAAATTAAACTGAATATTATATTTGTGGTGAAGTTTAATAATTTGATAGCTTATCCCTAAGATTTATAACATGTAATTCATATTTATGAAATACATAAAATATTTTAATTTATAGTACTTACTAAATTGGTTCTATAACCAGGTATTAGCACCAAAAATCTATGCAAACTTCAGTATGCATCAAACATTTTTCCAGGTGCTGTAAGCATCATGCAAAGTTTTTAATCCAAAGAAGATATTTTATAAAGGAATTATTAAAATCATAAATAAAATACTTAGAGGTTTTGATGAATGCTGCATGCAAATAGGTAGCATGATAGAGAATAAAGGGGTGGGTGAGAGTGAATGAAAATGTTGAGGGATATCTCTTTCTCTTTGAGAAGGTGATATTTGCATTCTTTCCGAATGAAGAGAGTGAAAAATTATGACACATGTTTTCTTGGATAGAAGAATCAGTAAGTTCTACCTGGTGTGTTAATAAAGCTTGCCAATTTTATAATCCTAATGATAATTAATTTAATTTATAAATTCCACATTGTTAAATTGCCTTTATTGCAATACTTGTAAACATATAATAAAAGTATAAACCAGACATTTCCCCTTTCTCATAGCTGTATTTTTCAACAAAAACCTATATAGTCTTGTAGTTTTTCTTACTTTATTAAATAAGATGTCCCAGTATGATATGATCTTTATCTTTTTATGTATATAAAGTTATACTATTATTAAATATTACCACTTATCTAGTGGCAGAAACTTCAAATAGTTACTATAGAATATTAAAATATTAACTATGAATGTCCAAAAATTTAATTCTCTAGTTTCTCTTGGTTGTGAGTAAAGCACTCACTCAAACTAAGACAAGAAGTGGGGTATGTTATAAGAACATACATACCTGTACACATCGCTGCCTATTTCTATATATTTATGTATAACAATAACAGTCAATCTTACAACTCTCCAAAAAATAGAATCTCACAAGAGAATTGAGACTCCTTCAGCCTGAATGGTGAGAGATTCTGTGCTTCCTGGAGGCACTAGAAACCACAAACCTGTTGTTCTTGGATTCTCTTAAATGTCACCAAATGTTGTTGACTCATTCCTATCTGTGACTTTATCTTGAACATAATTTTCATACTTCTAGTGTAGCTTCTAAAAGAAGGAACCTAATTGTTATGTCAATTACTCTTTACTTCCAAGCATCTTCTATCTTGCAGTTTAGACTTTGTGTAGTAGGTCATGACTATTTTTCTATATTGTTTATTACTTCTCTGGCTTCTTTTCCTTTTTTATTGACTCATGCTTTGAAATTTACAGTCAAAATTTCTAAAAGAATCATATTAATATAATTTATGTGCCTGGGTCTCACCCTGGGGGCAGGGTCCTTTGAGACCTGTGGATCTGGCTGCTGTCGAGTGAAGAAATGTAAGGTTAGACATGACGAGAAAAAAAAGAAACAAGATACACAGAACACAGTTTCCAAAGGTGGGAGTACAGAGGACCTCTGCCTGCATATGGAGCTCTGATGGTGGCCCAGAGTGTCAGTTCCACTCAGCTTTTATTAAAGGCCATTTGCTCATTAGCCCAGAGGGTAAACTGAGGAAGGGAACAAAGATGCCAACAGTTTCTTTGAGTGAGCATATCAGCTTCTATTGTTTCCATAATCATTAACTTTAAGGGTCTGAACAGTCTTGAGAAATCTGGAACTTGAGCCTTGTGTGGAATCAGCCTCCTGTCTGAGGTCACACACACAGGTTCCTGGGGGGTGTTAATATCTGCTAGTTCACTGTGGAATAAAATGCCACTGGCATCAATCTTCTCTGAAGAATCCGTGGGAAAGAGGAATTTTCCTCTCATCACCACTACAGAGGATCTTCCTCTGTGAAAAAGGATATAAACCCTCCTGCCCATATTTCAGGACTCAAGCTGTTCCATTGATCTCTGCCCCAACCAAATACAAATCTCCATCATAAGTATTTTCTTTGACTGTTAACTGGGCAGGAGGTGGCCTAGTTAATGTTCTTTGCTAGCACTTGCACACAGCTTTTTCTATGGCCATTATTCCACTGAGTGTTTACAGACCCAGCAGGGGTGATTGCAAGCTGTATCCCCTATAGGCCAGGCTTCTAGGAAAAGCAGGAAAGTTGCTCAGATAAGAAATTTAGCACCAACTGGTTTAAAGTTGACTTTCCTTTGTTCTGCCTCACTTAGCTTACTTTTTCATTTGCCTCTTTTTCTGGGGGTGTTTTCCCTTGCCAAGAGTGGGGTCTTCAGTTCCCATTCTGACGTCACTCATGTTTATTTTTTTCTGGACTTGAGGCAATCCTTTGGTTGGTATCCAAGTGTTTTCCTAACCATATCTGAATTAGGTGATGACCCCTGCTATCTTTTATTGAATCCCCTGATTTACAATGTATTTTCTAAAAGTTGACCTTGACTTCATGACAGATTGATTAGACACATTTCTTCAAAAATACCTATTAGCATGGCACTTCCTGTATATCAGTAGGTCTATTCCACTTGTGCCATAACCAGTTGTATTAACAATATTCTCCAAAATAGCATGTAGATAGTATGCCCCTCATCTTGCACAACAAGGTATACACTTTAGCTAAAATGTTATGAAAGTAAAAATAATACCCAATTTGAATTTTAGTATTATATTGCAAAAATTTACTATGTATTTTCGAAAAGAAAATACATTGTTAGTGTTTTGAGTGAATTATGTTTTGCTAAATTAGTCTTTAAGTAAATTCTGCTTTGCTTGATCATCAATTGGATTGATATGTCATATTTCAAATGGTATGGCATTTATCAATTTTGATCTGATGCTAACTATTAACTTTCTACATCTCCCTTCCAAATGCCAATCTGTTAGCCCTTTCTTTGAGTTACAGAGTAGGACAAAACTATGGCTTATGAAATATTAACTGCAATCATTAAGTGCTGTGGATCTGAGTCAGAAACATGAGCCCCATCTCTTTCTCCAGAGTGGTCTCAGTTAATTTATTCCATCTTCCCAAATCTCAGTTTTCTAATGTAAAAAAGTAGATATTTATAAATCTTACGGTTGTTGTCAATCATAGTCATACATGGCCTAAAATGTTTATTGGAGCAGGCACAAAATAAATACTAATATTGTAAAGTCTTATTAGGTTCACAATGTACTCAAACTGTGAGTTTCTAGTACTATTGTCAGAAAATTTTGCTAGAAAAGGTAGTAATAATTTTCTATACATGTTTCAGCACTTTTTTTCTTGCTTAGAAAGAAAGAAAATGAAAAATAATTATATCTCTGAATAATTAGTGGATAAGATGCTTTGAGCCCATGATAGGATTTTATTTTATTAGATAATACATTTTCTCATAAAAAATCAACAGCAGGTTTTAGAAATATCATCTAATCAATCATAAATGCTGTGTGGGTTTAGCAATGAAAATCTATTGAAAGAATTGGAGAAATGTTAAAAATGGCGTAAGCATCTTATGTAAGCAATCACTTTCAACAGACATAGAACACAAAAAGCTTCCCCCAATGTATAAAATATTAATATATATTTTAAAATATGAAAGAAAGGCATTTAGGAAATAGTCATCCAATTTTCATCTTTAATAAAAATAGGGCAGGTTATAAGGGTTTCTAATGATATCACATGCTATTTTTAAATGAATAGTTAATCCTATTAAAGGTGATTTTCCTGTTGGGTGAAAGATTTTTAAATTAAGTAAAGAATGATTCAATATAGTCAGGGATTATTACAGCAAGAAGGAACCTAACTGACCTTTCATTTAATTGACTGACTTTACAGGAAATGATACCACTCTCCTGAGAAATTGCTTAAAGTGATGGTGAAATAGGAGAAACAGGAGTATAATCCAGGTCTTCTGGTGTGGACCGCATAATTAAGAATGCTTATAGATGAAATCTTTATATTTAATAAATCAAATTTTATTCACAACCTCTTACATGTAAAATGTGGCATTATATTAAGATGCACAACAAAAGGTTAAAAAATTTTTTTAAAGGGGCTGTCATTTAATTCAACACTGGGGTGGGGCTGAGCTCTTTCCGTAACCTTCCTGAGTTAAGAATGGGATTAACGGATTGAAGATTAATGGACGAATGGGATTAACGGACTGAACCTCCCCCTAGAGAGGAAAGAAATGGCTGATGCCAATTTTTTGTGCTGTCTCCAGAACTAAGGTGGGGTTAACTGACTAAATTGCACCTGGTGGATTTGCGGCACATCACAGGGCAGCAAGGAGAGCAATGGATGGAGGTAAAAAGGTGAGAAAGAGGAGGCTTCTCACCATTCACCACTCCCAGGCTTAATTTATGTATTTCAAAAAGGGCGAAGAGAGGCTAGAAGACATGGAGAGGCTAGAAGACATGGAAATGCTCTTTCAGTTCCAAAGAGATTTGAATCTTTGCTTGAAAATGGTTACATTCAACTTTCAAACATTTTCTAACAAGCTCTCATAGGAGAAAAAATAAAGATGAGGGTGGCACCTGTGGCTTATTGAGTAGGGCCCTGGCCCCATATACAGAAGGTGGCAGGTTCAAACCCATCCCCGGCTGAACTGCAAAACAGAAAAATAGCCGGGCGTTGTGGTGGGCACCTGTAGTCCCAGCTACTCAGGAGGCCGAGGCAAGAGAATTGCCTAAGCCCAGGAGCTGGAGGTTGCTGTGAGCTGTGTAATACCATAGCATTCTACTGAGGGCAATAAAGTGAGACTCTGTCTCTACAAAATAAATAAATAAATAAATAAATAAATAAATAAATAAATAAATAAAATAAAATAAAAAAGCTTAAAAAATATATGAATTACAGCATTGTGGCGGGCGCCTGTGGTCCCAGCTTCTTGGGAGGCTGAGGCAAGAGAATCGCCTAAGCCCAGGAGTTGGAGGTTGCTGTGAGCTGTGTGACTCCAATGCACTCTACCAAGGGCCATCAAGTGAGATGTATGTAGACTATATATCTACAAAAAAAAAATCAAAATAAAATAAAGATGAAATACTTGAAAGTGTCCAGATGTCTGCATCTCACACGCAAACACTTGGCCCTAGAGAAGGCCACCTGGGAGAGGTGGATTCTTCTGTGCTGGTGACCAGTGTAGTACTGGATCAGCTGCGTCTGCTCCATCGACGTCCGTATGTCCTAAATTTCCCAACAGTAATGTGAGGAATTTCTTTGTATAAAAAGAATATAAATTGTAACTTCATTATTGTCACACATATTTAGAAATGTATGCATTTAACCTGTCCACAGCATCACTCTGCTTTAAGTATCCCGTCAGTATATTCACAAATGTCATAATCTGGTAACATATTCCCTGGTAACAAATTCACTATCACCCACCTGAAAGAAAGATGAATCATTTTTGTGGTACAGGTAATTCAACTAGTATACTCAACTCGTTTAATTGAACTCAATGTGTATGTTTCCACTACTATAAAATTGTGCTATTTTTAAACTATTGCATACACAAATTATTTTGAGATTACATCACAGGGTTGGGTGATATGGATACATTAATTAATATGACCAATTGATTCTGTGGAAAAATGATAATATATTCATAAGACAATTTTAATGATACGTATGAATTAATTCAAAGAATACATCATACTAATGTCACCTGAATACCTTAAAAAAATAACTCTCAAATTGCAAAAGACTAGATTTTTTGCAAAAGAAATACAGAGTCTGTCATTTCTTGGTGAGACTATATATTGGCATCTCTTCTTAATTTTACTTTTTTTTATTTCAGGGATGCTCCCAAAGTTGTCATACACAAGAAAACATTACCCAACTCACCTAACAATAGATATCTTCAAATGTGTTTGCCAGGAGTGACAAAGATTTCATGCATGTGTAAAAAGAGGTGGCCAACACGTAGACAATATATTTAAAAATATTGTAAAATTTTGCAATGAATATTTTATAAATAAAGGTACATTCAGT
Organism: Arctocebus calabarensis; assembly: GCA_963573935.1. Lineage (NCBI taxonomy): Eukaryota > Metazoa > Chordata > Mammalia > Primates > Lorisidae > Arctocebus > Arctocebus calabarensis. Next base: position 7,786 of record CAUYON010079399.1, read on the forward strand.
TACAATGTCTCATTTTCCATATGTGTGGTGACTTGTGGAACACTTTACGTTTTATTGGCTTATGTCTGAGAAGTAAAAAAAAAGGCTTTCTTAGGCACTTAAATACTAGAGTCATCAATTAAACCCAGAAGAAATTGCTATGCCTAGCTATGTTTTACCTATAATGTTCTGGGAGTAATAAGAAAACCGGACTATGTATGATAAGTTCCCCCAAATCACAAAAGAGCAGCACCCTCTGTTTCAATGTAATATCTTGAGGAAACATAACAATACAAATATCTGATAGTCGATTAAGCATTTTGTTTTCACAGTCTATTTACATGAAAATTAGTTATTTATCAGTAAATTATCTCCTTTCTTTGTGATTTCCTTCTGGAGTTAAAGATTTCTTTCTTTCAGAAAAAGGAAATTAATCTATTCACTAATTAAATCAATTCCATTGTAAAGTAACATTTTGCAGTATGGTAGTACAGATTCTGTTTTTCTTTGGCAATGAACTTTTTATTTATAATAGTATTTTGCCCTACTCCATGAAGGTCATAGGCAGCAGCTGTGTTGGATAAACCACATATAATTAGCATATAGGATCTCTTTGCCAAAGATATTACTAAAGTTACATACAATTCTATATATATATATTTTTTAATTCTATATATTCTTGTTCTGTGTTTTAAATAGGCATCATATCCACTCTACTTTTAAGGGTACTCATTTGCAATAAAACAACTTTTATTTATTTATTCATATATACATCCCATGTATATAAGTATCAGGAGAAAATCCATGTGATCCTAGCTGCCTGATGATTATATGATTCCTCCTCATGCTTTATACACCTCAACATTAAAAATGAATTTTAGTTATGTTCCTGCCAGCTTTTCTAATTGTTTATAATTTTCTGATGGTTAAGAGAAAGAATTCACTTTGGGGGAACTATACAATTTTAGGACGGTAGGTTAGGTACTGTCCATTAATACATCAAAATTAATAAGTCAACATCAAACCCAGTTAAGGCAACATCTAAACATTGTGCAATTCATGTGTGAAACTGCTCCCAAACCTCGGCCACAAAACCTGGCTGCGTAGCACAATACTTCAGCTCCCTCTTTTGGAAGGTTTATGTTACAATGAGAAAACAGGAGAAGCTGCCCTAATATGCCTTGATTTCCACTGATATTTTAAAATATTTGAATCCATGTCTGTTTTATTTTCAGCCATGTAAAAATAATCATTTCAATCAGCTTTCAAATGAATATAAGACAAATCAGCATCTGGAAATAGTTTTACTAGTTGAGCACTCAGCCATTCAACACTTAATTCCATGAGGATCTTTAAATACTATTTCTCCAAATAAAATTTTTGAGCTCAATTATCCCATAAACGATGTACTAGTTATTCTTAAAACATTTAATAACCAAAAAGACTTTTAAAAGTATTGAAAAGCACATATTATATATTTGTTTACTTCTTATTTTAAATGTTCTTATTTTCCTAGTTATTTCAGTAATGACATAGCAAATAATACCTCAAGGTGCATAATATAAGAAATTAGTTCAATTCCTTTGGATCTAGCTATGTGGACACATACATATACACGTTGAAAATATACATTATAAAAATTTACGTGCATGTTATATGTAATAATAATACATACAATAATTTAATACTAACACTTAATTCAAGATCCTAAAAAGCAAATTGTCATAGTCATATTTGGTTACAAGATTTTATGTTTTTTGCAGTCATTAACCATACTATTAAAGTGTTTGATATTTAACAGCAGTAAATTTCACTTCTGTAAATACACAATTGATGATATTATTGCTTTTTAGAAATAAATAGATGTTAAGTTATTTTAAAATACATGAAAGTGTAAATGAATAAGTATAGTTTTATTTGCCTTTTGAAATTAAATTTATTTGCTTAATATTTATTCTGGAAATAAACAACATTATAAAATAATTAATTTATACTTAAATATTGTCATTACATCATTTAAAGTGTGTCTACATCATTTAATAGGCTCTCGTAGAATTGGAGAGCTTTCCATAAAGACAAATTGAACCTACTAATTGCAAAGCTTTAAAACGAATCATATTGATTTTGTTAATAATATAATATTTTATCAATAATGAGCTATAGGTCAGAAATATTTTGTACATTTTTTCTCTCTGAATTTTTTATATTATAAAAATATTTAATTTTGTATGTATACAAGTATGCATTTAAGTGAAGATGCTATATATTTGAGAGAATGAGTTTCACAAATACATGCAAATGCCAAATTTCTTTAGCTCTTTTCATAAATAAAAATGAGTCTAAATTACTTTGGTTGGCTTTTGACTTTGAGGGGTTACCAAAGTTAATGAAATACTTCATTTGTTACATAGAATAAATCCAAATAATTTCCAGAGATAGATAATGGGTCTTAATCTGTTTCTTCTTGGAAATGAATAAAAATTATGATTTGTCTCTCTCAGCCTTATCAGGACCAATGACTGTCTTTACTAGTCTGAAAATTGAAATCTAAGGTAATATTGCTTTCACATACAAAAGAAATCACAAAATTGTCAGTATAATTTCCCGAGGGTAATATCAATGAGACAATAAAGAAAAGAATTTACACTAAAATACATATTCCATCATGACTACAATAGGATATACATCAAAGGACCCATATGTGAATTGTCAGTAGAAATGCATTCAGACGCAGCAGTGCTGGGTTCATGTCTAACTACTAGTGCTGGGAGGGCTTATCTTCAGAAATTTGGCTTTCTTTTTTTTTTTTTTGAGACAGACCCTCAAGCTGTCACCCTGGAAAGAGTGCTGTGGCATCACAGCTCACAGCAACCTCCAATTCCTGGGCTCAAGCGAGTCTCCTGCCTCTGTCTCCCAAGTAACTGGGACAACAGGCGCCCGACACAATGCCCGGCCATTTTTGGTTGCAGCCGTCATCGTCGTTGTTTGGCGGGTCCAGGCTGGATTCGAACCCGCCAGCTCAGGTGTCTGGTGCCTTAGTCCACTGAGCCACAGGCGCCAAGCCAGAAATTTGGCTTTCTAAAATGCTGTGTTGGTGGTAACTTTCTACCCCAAATAAACTTTGATTCTCCCTTAATTTGTAAGTTTCTTGGAAAATCCAGTACACTGCATGCCAACCTTGATGACAAAATAAATATAACTGTATTAAAATGTTAAATTAAAAAAGAAGAAGATTATTCTAGGTCACAGGCTCAGGTATGTTCTGAACAAGTTTGTTTGTTTGTTTGTTTTGACCTACATAATTGTGGGTTATGAAAATTACATAAACATTTGGGTCTGCCCTGACCTTTGCAGAGCAATTGTGTCCCCAATGCCTGCCACATAAACATTACTGGTGGACACAAGCGTTGTAAAAGCAGAAAAGCAATTCCTTTAAACAAATTTTCCAAAACTCCTTTGGGACAATTTTGTAGTTGGAGATCACTGACTTAAATAATTAAAGAAAAATGAAAGAATATTTTTGGTATTAGAATGAAACAAAGGTCAATAAGAGAAATAAGAATGAGTTTCTCAGGCACCTCAGTTATCTCTTTCTCTGTCTCTGGTATACAAACACACACACACACACACATACACCTTAATGAGAAAGGATGAGTGTTAGAAAGAATGAGATCTGAGTACTGGTGTGACGGCTCCTACCTGTAATCCTAGCACTCTGGGAGGCCTAGAAGGGTGGATTGCTTGAGCTTCAGAGTTGGGAACAGCCTGGATAACTGCAAGACCCCATCTCTAAAAATAACCAGGCGTTAGTTACTACGGAGGCTAAGGCAAGAGAATCACATGAGCCCAAGAGTTTGAATTTGCTATGTGCTATGACCCTCATGGCACTCTACCCTATACCAAAGTGAGACTCTGTATCAAAAAAACATAAAAAAGAAAAAAACAAAAAAACAAAAAGGAAAGGTAGTATGATATTAGATAATGGAACTGATAAAGGAACAGAGAGATTTAAACTTGATCTAGATGGTAGCCCTAGAGCTTAGTTTAGGCAATATTGATTCAAGGTTACAAGCATAGGGTGGTGCCTGTGGGTCAAAGGACTGGGGCAGTGGCCCCATATGCCGGAGGTGATGGGTTCAAACCCAGCCCCGGCCAAAAAAAAACTGCCAAAAAAAAAAAAAAAGGTTACAAGCATATGCTTTAGAAAGAGATTATCTGCTTTGATATTCCAAACCAATCTTGTCATAAAGAAGTAACTTGATCTATTTGAGGCTCAATTTCTTGTTCTAAATAAAGGATCCATAAGAGTTTTTCTTATATGTTTATATGTGAGCCTCAAAGAAATGTACCGGAAAAGTATTTCTGTCTTATGATAAAGGCAATACAAAAAGACACTGTAATTTTTGATCAGTACTTTAATAGATGTGACAGAAATCTATGGAAAACCAGAGTGAGGAAGAACAGAAGGAAAATAGGAACAGTTTGAGTGAGGAATTTCTACAGTTATTAAACTCAAAGCTTATTGATACTGAATAAGAGGAGACAAGGAGAGAATTAAAAAATGACAGAGACTGATAACATTCTGCATCCCAGAACTCCAAGTGATATGAATATAAAACTTCAGAAAAATATCAGGATGTAACATTCATTGAATACAAATGGGCCTTCCTTTTCTGGGAATAAGAAACAATGTGGTCTTTGAAACTGTCCATGTGCCTCTTTAATATTTTTCTCAATCTCCATAAGATTTCATAAATGAAAAGTCTATGTCTCATGTTTTGGAGTCTTAAAAACATTTTTAAATTTAAGAGGTAGTTTAAGATAGAAGTTTATTTCATGAATAATTTCCGCATTGGTCTTGAATTACTTTAAATTTAAAACAACTATTTATGAGAAAATTATGCACCCAATCATGCTGAACTCCCTTCCCAAATGGATAGAACCAAATATCAGATTCTGAAGTGCAACATTTGTAAAACTCAAAGTTGAGAAATACCTAAACCTTCAATGTGCATTCTGAAGAGGTAAATACTTTCTGAATTGTTATGCATATTGGCAAAATCAGTTCCCTTTCTGAATTGATGATAGGTTTTAATATGTACAATGTTTACACTTTTACACTTCTTGTACATAAATCCTATAATTATTCTGTTCACCCGGTGGCATATTGGGATAATTAATACATTTTTCATCAAGAAACAATTGCCTTCTGTCTCTACCCATCCAAGAACAGTCTGATGATTCTATCACTGTGTGTTGGAAATGACTCCCGAGTGTGTGTCCAAAACCCATGTTTGACATTATATCAGTTTTCTAGAGAATCTAAGGTAAAGTTCATTTATAATTGGTACTCACATGCTGTGAAAGATTTATTGAGATATTACAATATTCATCAGTGAGGACAGTTACAGTTAAGGAGAAAACAGGGTGTTCAAAACTTGCGATTATTCATACCGAGGCATGTAGAAATGCTAGAGATTAGATGATTTCACTGATAACGATTATAAAGATGTCAGGACACTTTCACTTTGTCTTATGCAGTTCCTCTGCTTACCTACATTGGTTGTGATGATACTGATGATGTCTTCTTACATTAGAATGACAAAACATTAGCTGGAAATGATTTTGCACTAAGGTCTTATCAGGAGATAATGGCATAGTAAATGTTCCGTGTATCACTGTTGACACAGGCGACCCTAATACTTAATAAGCAGGATTCTATTAGAAAAGACAGCTGTGAAAAGTAGTGACTTTCATTTGCAAAAGCTTTTGTGTCAAGTGTTAGGCAGCGTACATGATTATAGTATTATGCAGTAGAAAACATGCATTAAATAATTCTAGGAATCACTAGTAATATTTTAGAAACTGGAGCATATATTTTTGAATTTATATTTAGTAATAGGCAGCTTTCTAAGATGAAAACATTTGAAAATGCTTTTTTTGTTTTTGATAAATATATTTCCTTTCAGTATCTCATATTTCTAATGCCAGTGATGCTGTTAAGGCACCAAACAAATGATACTTTGGTAAATACATACAGAAAATGTAAGAGGTAAACTGCTCTTATTAAGTGGCAGAGTTAAGTGAATTTCCTACAGAAAATATCCAAGATAAGTAATATGGGGTATTTCAATAAGACCCATTCTAGAAATTAGCAGTGATGCATATTTACTTTTTTTTTTATAATTTTATTGAATCATAATTATGCACATTGGTGCAATCATAGGGCACAATGTGCTTCATATACAATCAGAAATATTTTGATTGTACTGTTACAGATAGCCTTCATGGCATTTTCTTGATCACTATGTAAAGACATTGATACTCTACCTTTAATAAGTTTTATCAG
>CAUYON010079401.1:0-15435 GCA_963573935.1 Arctocebus calabarensis
GGCTGAGACAAGAGAATCGCCTAAGCCCAGGAGCTGGAGGTTGCTGTGAGCCATGAAGCCATGGCACTCTACCAAGGGCTACAAGGTGAGACTCTGTCTCTAAAAAAAACCGCCCCCCCCAAAAAAACAACCCCTATAGTGTTTTACATTATTAACTATGTCTAAGTTTTATTTTTCATTTCAACTAAATTGCATTTAAATCTTTCTTTGTCTATAGGCCAGCCTCCCTATGACATTGTAAAGGAAAAATTTTTCTATCCTATCTACTCCTTAGCTCAAACCAGCAATGAGTGCTTCTCATGTGACACGCAAATTGTAAGGACCCAGCAAATTGTAGTGTCGCTCTTATATTTCCAAAATACATTATGACAACAGAATTTTTTTTTTCTTTTTGAGCTTTTTTTCTTCTTTACGCTGAGGTTGTACCCAGGTAGTGGGGATTCACCTCTGTGTGCCAGCACCCTGAGTGAGGCTACTTGACACAAAGCCATGGGTCTGAGTTGGTGCGGGAATAGAAAACTGCTCTGCAAACTCATGACCGTTCCTTCAGAAAGAGTAGTGCTGCTACCTTCTCTCTATTTAACATAGGGTTCGATTTTTTCACAATCCGTGACGTTTCTCAGAAGTGTTTTCCTCCGTTAAACGGCATTATTACTCTCGCGCAAATGATATTCAAATAATTGTATATTTATAAATGATTCTGGGGAAATGAACTGAAAAATAGAAGGCCTCACAAGGCCAAGAATGTGGCCTAGTTTATCCTTGGTGTCACTTGTAACTCCTTTAGGACGGTGGGTCTAAATTTTATACTGTTAAACACTACGTGAATATTAAATCTGATTTTAAATCTTGTCTATATGTGGAAAAACTCACCCAAATGTTTAAAGACCTAAGACCTCTCGCCAGAAATGCAGCTCCAGGTCTGCTTGCCCTGTCTACAACTCCACTTAGATGGCAAGCAGACCTTTCTAACAAGCCCAAACCACATTTCTGGCTTTCTTTCCTAAAACCCTGCTCTTCTTAGAGGCTTTCTAAACTTAGTAAAAGGTAACTCTGTTGTGCAGTTGGTCAGGACAAAGTCTCAAGTTGGCCTCAGAATTTCTTTCTTCATCCCCACCCTACCCACCACAATGCAGGATGCCTGTGAAGCCTGTTAGCCTCACTTTCAAAATAGAAGCCAAGTCCCGCCTCATCTTAACACCTTCACTGCCGCTTCCTGACCCAAGCAAGCTTGCTTCTCACTTGGGACTTGGCAGCTGCTTCTAACTTGACACCTTGCTTCTTCCATTGCCCTTCTTCATTCTGTTCAAAACTGGCAACCTCAGAGATGCTGCGGAAATATCTGGCCGGGCGTGCCATTCCCTGCCTCAAAACTGCCTGAGTGGCTCCCTATTTCTCACAGAGTAAGATGAAAGGACTTTGCTGTGGTCTGCAATGCCTCCCATCACCTGCCTCCTGCCCCTCCTCCCCATTTCCTCCTGCACTCATCGCCCCAGACTTGAGCCCATCACCTCCCTCTGCTGCACGCTCCCCCCCTGGGTGCACCTGTTTGCTCTTTTTTTCCTCCAGGCGGTACCTCAAAGTTTACCCTCACAGCCAGGCCTTCTCACGGCACCCCAGTAAAATTCCAAGTCCTGTTTCATGACTCACTTTATTTTCCCCTTGAAAATAATAAAAATTAATGTTTTGCTTATTTCCTTTACTGATGATCTGGCTTCCTCTTAGCATATAAGTTTTATGAAGGTAAAGACTTGTCTGGCTCCGATATTGTATATCCAGAATCTAGAACATCATCCTAGGACATAGAGGGCTCTCAATAAATATTTGTTGAGTGAGTAATGAATGATGATTGGGTGAGACTCATATTTCATTAGAAAAATAAAACCTTGGCTTGGTGCCTGTGGCTCAATGGGCTAAGGCACCAGCCACATACACCTGAACTGGTGGGTTCGAATCTAGCCCGGGCCCACCAAAAAAAAAAAAAAAAAAAAAGGAAAAACCTTTCTCCCATTTTCTTAAAATATATGTAGGATACTGTGATGTCTTTTCCCTTTAATACTTTTCCTTTGCCCATTCTCTGTACCTTGTTCTAATAAGCATCTGGGATTCTTTGCCAAAATGAGGAATTAACATCGCCAATTGTAAAATAACAAAGGAAGCCTCAGTTTTCTTCCCCTGAATACTCTGTTCTTTCTATAAGTGTTGAGCCATTTTGAAGATGGCTGGCAGTTGTAAAGTTTAAATAATTCTCCCTTTGTTTTATTTTACCATCACACTTTTATGTCAAAGACTATTTTTTCCTCTGGCTTTTTGTAAAAAGAATTGGAGGATCTTTTACTCAGAGAATCTCTTAAGTAATCTTTAAAATACTGTTCACCATCCTTGGTAAATGTAAAATTTAATAGCTCAGAATAGTTTTCAGAAGCAATAAAATATGTTAAGTGATTTAAGTTGAAGAGAAATAATAAAATATTGGTTATGACCACCATGAGAAAGAATCCGATGCATTGAGTCTCCTCTTTGAATGAGGGAGTTTCTAGAAAGTGGACAGAGGAGAGAGACCACCACAACAGGGAAAAATACCAAACCAATTGAAAGCCACTTTCTTCCTTGACCTCTAAGGGGCATGTCTGTCAAGTTCAGGATTGGAGGTGTTACTTTATCAAAAGATAAACTCAAGTTCAGCTAGATATACCAGGGAAAGATTTACATTCTCTAAACTCAGTGTGAAGTAAAACGAGAAGAAAAAAATAAAGCAAGGAAAAGGGCCAATGAAACCACAATTCCCCATAATCTATGAAAAACTTAGTCTATTTGAAAAATGTTTTGAAAAGAATCACGTGACAATTCATATTTCCCAAATAAATAAAAGAACCAAAAATTACTTAGTTGATTCACTGCCTTGTAACAGAAAATGTTGCAATGTGTTGCTTAAGATGTGTCCTATAATCTGATTATGAAAGAACTATAAAATGTGATATGTAGCATTCTCTTTCAGCCTCTTGTCTATTTTATAGAGTAGTTATAATATTCTTTTAAAATATAAAATATAATTGTTAGAATAATTGGGATATAATTAATGAAGTAATAAAAGTATTAGGAGATTAGTATCAAATAATTTTATCTTCTTGCTGATATTTAGTAGTTTATTTTAATGAACACTATAGAAAGAAAGAGTAAATACTTTTTAAAAATAATGTAATTTTTATAATGATAAGGGAATTATCATCTAATTTGCCATTGCTGCCCTAACACAGTCTACAAAGAGAGAAAGGAAAATTGATTGAATTCTGTTTTGTGTTGTGACCTCAGTATCCCAACTAGACTGTAAAAGAAGAAGGTTAAGGATCATATACTGATTCAGTTTTTATTTTTGCTGGAGTTTAATATTAAATAATAAATAAAGTAAAAAAGGAAGAAAACTAGAGGAAATTTGTGGGAGAATACTATCTTAGATATCATTTATTCTTTCAATTAAAAAACAAAAAGCCTTTTCTCACTGATGGTGAAATCAAGTTGCTCCATGCTCCTTCGAGATATATTACAAATTTGGCTTTTAGTAGGTAAGATGTCAACTGAAAGTGTTACCTAGTTTTATAAAATCAAAAAGTCTTTTCTTGGAAATATTCATGTATGGCAGGAAGATAAGCTGAGAGTCTAAACACCTAAACTGCAGCAGTAATTAAAAATATTACTTGCTTCAAACATATTCTCTGAATTTCAGTTATCTCCTTTTGAAACAAAAAGATAATGCTAAGATTTCATGATTTTATATAAGATTTCCCACCTCTAATTCCTAGGAATCCTAGTTAGTGAAGAGATTATTCATAGATTAGAAAAAAGGAGGAGAGAAGATCTGTGTGTGCGTTTATTAATTTATTTACGATTAATTTATTTAATGATAGCTCATTGTGACAAAAGAATGGTTTGTATTTGTCAAACATTTTCTGTCAAGGACCAGATCCTAAAGGTTTCATTTTATCAGGCCATACAGTCTTTATTGAAACTATTCAATTCTATTGTATGGCATAAAAATAAACATTGATAATATGTATAATAGGTATGACTATATTCCAATAAAATTTTATTTCCCAAAACAGACACTTAATTGTATTTGGCTCATGCTTATAGTTTGCAACCACCTGATTACATGTGATGGAGAAGGTGGCAGATGTTACAGTGCTTTAGGTGTGCAACATTGAAGCCATATCAAAACATTTTTGTGAGTTCCTAGCCTTTAACATAGCAATCTCACTCCCACTAATTTATCCTAAGGGGAAATTTGGAAATAGACATAAAGATACTATCTACAAGGATATTTATTATGATTTATTTGTAATAGCAACAAAAAGGAAACAATCTCAAAGCCTTTCAGTAAGAAATAAATAACGTGTATATTATAGTTTATTCATACAATGAGATACTACATATAACTAAAATGATGTCATAGGTATGTGTGTACCGAAATGACATAACATCTACAATACCTGGTTAATAGGAAAGGAAGCTATAAAACATTAAGGATATGGATGTGGCATCTGTGGCTCAGTGGGTAGGGCTCTGGCCTCATATACCAAGGGTGGCAGGTTCAAACCTGGCCCCAGCCAAACTGTAACAAAAAAATAGCCAGGCATTGTGGTGGGCACCTCTAGTCCTAGCTCATCGGGAGGCTGAGGCAAGGGGATCACCTAAGCCCAGGAGTTGTAGGTTGCTGTTAGCTGTTATGCCACAGTACTCTACCGATATCTATAGGATGAAACTCTTTAAAAAAAAAAAAAAAAAATTAAGGAAATGACTGTAGGTTTGATTATTATCTTGAGGAATTTCATTTTTTAATACTCTATGATATTTTTGCATATAGTATATTACTTTTATAAGCAGAATAAAAGATTACAAAGGGATTTCAATTAGGAAAAATTAGTAATGCAAAAGAGATTGCTCAATTATGATGGAGCAAAGACTTTTAATAAAATCTCCTAGTGCTTCATAGCTCTATGTATAATCTATGTGCTTTTATTTTGGTTTTTATGTTGGCAATTCAAACTTTCGAAATCTCAGAGAAACAGGCATTTCACCTCTGTATTAAAGAGAACCATCATCACACAAACTCTCTTAGAAAGAAATAGTGTGTTGTTTTAACATAATAATTTAGTCTCCTTTTAGTTTGTTTTAAAAGAAAATTTAAATAATCAAAAAACAAAACAAAACTGTTTTTATCTCCTTCCCCTGCACCACCAGGTGAGACATTCCTTGTTTTTTTCTCAGGGAAGGATGTATTTCATAAATTTGTGAATCCAATATTGTTAACTAGGTTAGATATTGAGTTCTTTGGGAATGTAGTAAAACTGTGAAAGGCTGTTCAAATCCCCAGATCTTTGGTCCTGTCTAGTCTCTCTACTTGAACTACATAATGAAATTCTCATTATTAACTCTTCTTTTTTATGTACTCGTTTTGGTCTGCCCTATTACTTTAGTTTTTCTAAGGAAAACCTCAGTAGTTAATAATAAAGTATACCCTACTAGAATAAAGCATCCTAACAGAAAACATTTACAACGTTGATAAAAGGCTTAGAATGTTGCAGACACTGTTTGGTTCATGTGCCCATTTAATCTTTATGGCAACTCTAGAAGGTAAATGTGCTAGTTGTTCAGTATTTTTCATTTATGAAATAAATGAATGAGGCTCAGAGATATTGATTATATTACCAAAAGGCACACACCTAGCAGAACAAGGTTTCAAACCCAGGGAGGTGATGATATAAACATTTCCCTATACTTCCTCACCCCATTTGCTATGGAGTCTTAACAACTACATAGCACTAATTTATGAGAAAAGTGCAGACAAAAATGATTAAGAGGCAGTATGTAATACAAAAGTTCATGCTGTGCAGCTTCTCGTGTATATCTACAACAAATAAACAAAAGCTGACGTATTTACCTTAAAAGAAACTTGAACTGTATTATAGTTCAGGAAAAACACAATAGTTTTTTTAAGGTCCTGAAGTAAATTTTTGAAAACTTCTAAATATCTACTTGGGGCTAGTAGCACCGGGTGATGCCTTGCAGGTGAGTGTTGTTTCGTGAGTCTGTGATTGCATCACGCTGCGGTGCAGACAATGCATTGCTTTGGATCCAGGCTGGAGGCAAGGAATCTTTCTTTTTTTGGAGTAGATGCTTTCCATCTTGAAATTGAAGGTATCCAAGGAGACTTTGGCACCTCTTTCCTACCTGAATGAGAGATCATTTTGACAAGAAGACCACAAAACCGGATTCTATCTAGAAACCTCAGAAAAATAACTTCAAGTTAACAACAAATGACACTTTATTTAGTCCTTCACACCTTGTTAAGGTTTATTTTTATTATAGCTCGACTCTCTTGCATTTTACACTGAATTTGCCCCTTTTCAACCTAAACGTCATTCAAAAAGATGTCAAATTGTTATGGCTGACTTTTCATTACCATTTTCACCAAGGATGTAGACGGTGACTTCCTTCTCAATTTCAGGGAGATCCTGGACATCATGGTCCATCCTCACTCTTCCACTAAGCACTTACCAGAAAACAAAGAACATCACACTCATTATCTTAAGTTCAATTAGCAAAGAAAGTGAGAAGAAAAAAATACAGGTGCATCAAACCCTTGATAGCATTACCTATATTTAATTTTTTTTATATTGCTTAGGCATCTTTTAATGTAAGGATTTCACTGGCCATAATGACAAGGTTCAAAATGACTAAAAGTAGATTCTAAATGAGAAAGAAAACTCTTAGATATTTTCAAGAAACCACTTACCATTTTCTGGAGTCCAAGCCCCTTCAGAGAATAGCTTGTATTTATCTGCAAGAAATAGAATTACATCTCACTAAACTCATAGTTGCTTGATAAGCTTGTGTTGATTAAAATTTTGCTCACAAAAATCCAATCTATAAACAGTTAATGAAGGATGTAAGTAGTATTTGTTACAAAGTTCATCAAAATGTTATTTTAAAAAATGAAAAGTATATTAAACCAAAAAATCAGCTAAGCTCCTATAAACTCATTGTCAAATGTCATCAGTTGGTTTCCACAGTAGCCATCAACTATTAGATCTACCAGTTGCCCGGTGTAGGTCACCACTGCCTAGTCTACAAGATCTAACTCTCCACTCAATGACCACTTACCAGAGGGAAAGAAATCCTCTTGGTTTATGAAGCAAGTTCTTTACCCAATGTTTCTACCAATGCAGAGAAGGCAATATTGCAAGCTCTAGAATATCATAGTCTTTGAAAATGACATTATATTGGCCAACGTGGAGAATCGTAGCCAGTAATGTCATTTTCATAGCAAACTGAACTCTCATACCTAAAAGCTACTGACAGAGGGTAAAAATCCTTTCAAATTCAAGCAAAGCTTTTCTGCTGAATCACAATCACAAAATTGGTTATCAGAAAAATAAAAGCGTGTGCAGACCCAGGTTCTCTGTTTTTACCACTTCTCTTTTCTGTCCTCCGCTCTCTATGCCCCATCATCTATACTTGTACCTTCTGTGTGGCTCGCTGTTCTCTCCCTTCATAGGTTGCTCTTCCTCATTTGTTTTCCTAGTTGTTCATTCCCACTGACAATATTGGTGCCTCCTTGGTGTTTTGTGGCAGCATCTGGAATTTGATGGCAGATGCAATTTTTAGAGATAAAGAATATATTGCCCCCTGGTTATGGAAAAAGGTGAGCTAGGGCAAAATACTGCTTTGTCCTCTATTCCTGATCACGTTGAGCTCAGTGAAAATCAGGGAAATAATATAATTGGGCAGGCATACCATGTACTCAGTACTAACCTGAAAATAGTAGACCAACAACTAACTACAGGCCCACACAAGAGAAAAACACAATTAAATTCGAGAAGGGGGGAGTCGAATAGGGGGCTTGATTAGTTCCCATCTATGAGGCACAGTATAGGGTGTATGGCACAATTCCTGGGGAAGGACTCAATCACAACTCGGACCTTGGACTTCACATAACAAATGTAAATAATATAACTGAATCGTACGTACCCTCATAGTAACCCATAGTATAAATAAATATGTAATTGGAATGATCTTTAAAGACATTAACTAGGAAGAATATTTCAAGTTATAAGGGATGTATGGAATGTTTAATAAACCTGGCAGGTATCCTAGGCCACAGAGAAATTAATATATGGTCTTGAACTTAAGGCAGTAAAATCTTATTTCTAGCTATACATGACGTAACAACCAAGTTTCCTGACAGATAGCGATATTATATCCTGCTCTCTTGTCCTATTACTTATTCTGTGCTTGTCCTTGATCTTTTATTCACTGGCATAAAAAAACAAAAAAACAAAAACAAAAACACCCCAGCAACCAAACATAAAATAAAATCAGTAGGCTCGAGGGGGTTCAGTACCAGTTTTCCAAACATTCATTGCTTTTACAGCACACCAGAGTAAAATGGAAACCTTTGCCCTGCCAGTCCAAGCTCTCAAATATCTGATCTCATTCTTCTTTCCAAACTATATGTTCTACTGGTGCTATCTTAGTCAGGGTAGCACAGGCTTTGCAGCAGTAACATTGCAGTGTTCTCAGTGAAATTAAGTTCAAGGAACATTTCCTTCTCGCCAGTGCAGAGTCAGAGATGAATCAGTAGACACTCTCTTCCATCTGGTAAGTCAGAGATCCAAGTTTTCTCCACTATGTAAGGTTGCATTTCATAGGGGGGCCAGATTTATAAAGTACAGGATGTTCCATTACTTTTATACTTCAGGTAGACTCAATTTTTAGTTCAAGTATGTCCCAGGCAATGTTTGGAACATACTTACACTAAAACAGTATTTGTTGTTGATCTGAAGTTCAATAATTTAGAAAAAAATAGTATAAAAGTAATATGTTTTCAGTATACAGATAGGATAATAAATTATCATATATAGTATATTTATTATATAGTATATCATAACAATAACACTATATAATTATATTTATTATATATTATTATAGATTATTTATTATATTATATTATATATAATATATAAAAATATATGTAATAACATAATAATATGCTACAATAAAGCTATACATGATTATATATAATATATAAAAAATCATATATAATCATATATAGCTTTATTATAGCATATTATTATGTATAGTAATATATCTAGTATGTATTATTATACATAGTATTTATTATTATATATTGAATATTTTTTATTATATTATTCTATATAGTATGAAGTATTTAGTATTATAGTATTTCAGATCATATAATATATACAGTAGTGGTTAGTATATAGCATCATAGCATATTTGCAGAATAATTTTTTTTTTTGAGTCACACTCTACTCTGTCACCCTGGGTATAGTGCCAACGTGTCATAGCTCACAGCAACCTCAAACTCTTGGGCTTAAGCAAACCTCTTGCCTCAGCCTCCCTAGTACCTGGGACTACAAACATACACCACAATGCCCTGCTAGTTTTTCTATTTTTAGTAGAGATAGTAGTCTCACTGCTGCTATCTTGAGCTCCTGAGCTGAGGTGATCCATTCACCTCAGCCTCCCAGAGTGCTAAGATTACAGGCATGAACCACTGTGCCTGGCCCCTAATAACAATTTTTATTACATGTCTGATGAAATATTTGGAACACACTTTCACTAAGAATTGTTTGCTGATGGAAGGCATCACAAGCACCTTACCTTCTTTGGCCTGGAAGCAACACACTAATGTTCATAGTCTATTGGACAGAACTGGTCACATAGATTCGGTGCTGTAGCAGAGACTGAGAATTGAGGAAAAATCATGGAAAAAATGGTGACAATTAAGATCTCACATTCTTTGCACTTTCTTCTGATGCTACTTGCACATCAGAAGAGTAATTACTTGACAACAGAGAGTACCATGGCCATTTAAAGGAAGAGACAATGTCTTCTATCTGAGAGTGCCATGGCGGAAAAGGAATTTAACCCTTGGTAGGGAGGTAGAAGGAGGTAAAAAGATGTTTCATGGGTGGCGCCAGTGGCTCAGTGGGTAGGGCGCTGGCCCCATACACCAAAGGTGAGGAGTTTGAACCTAGCCGTGGCCAGCTAAACAGCAGGGGCAACTGTAACAAAAATAGTCGGGTGTTGTGGCGGGCACCTGTAGTCCCAGGTACTCAGGAGGCTGAGGCAAGAGCATCGCCCTAGCCCAAGAGCTGGAGGTTGCTGTGAGCTGTGACACCATGGTGGCAGTACCAAGCATGACAAAGTGAGACTCTGTCTCAAAAAAAAAGACACTTCATGGGAAAAACAGCATACACATTATCATAGAGATGAGAAAACCAGAGCATACAGTTGAGTTAACATCATTCTGAACACATTTTGATTGGCACTTAGATCTTTTGAGATTTGTCCTTCATTTCTATTATTCTCACCTTGAGGATTTGATTTTAGACTTTAGACTGACACTTGGTATCTTATGAAGATGAGCAGGAAACGTGGGAGAAAGAGGTTGTAGATTACCGATAAATTTGTCAAGAGAGTGATATTACATGCTATAAGAAAATTAGATGGTTAACCGCCAAATTAAATGAATTAGCTTATGCTTCCAACCATAAAAACCAGGGGAGATCTTATCAGATTTACAGATCTGAAATGCCTGGAAGTTTTGGATAAATAATGTAGAAATTACAGACATATTATAGGGATAAAGAAAATAACTACAGTCAATTATATTTAAGGTATTACCTGTGTAATTGTTATAAATTCAGTAACTCTAAGTGATGAGTTTTCATTGTAAGAAATATATCTAGTTATTATCAAAACATGAGAGGAATAATATGAAAGATGTTGGAAAAGAAAGAAAAACCTTTACTTTGTCAACATGTGAAAAGTAATATGACAGTTCAAATGGGAAGAAGTATCCAAATCTTTACCTGTTTTTGTGGAAATGTTGGGTCTATCAACATAAAATGAATTTTCATCACAGATAACTTGTATGGAATACATACCACTTTGTCCTGGGATTTTTGCTCCTGGAAAAGAAAGAAATCTTTTAGTTCCCATTCTTTGCCTCAGCTTCAGTACTTGCTGACCCTAATGTTGGCTTGTTTATTTATTGTTTTTGAGATACATTGGCAATGTTCCCCAATAAAAACTGCTCATGTTTATAAATGGGTTACAATAATACATGCTAAATTTACTTCTATTATTGAATGACACATTTTAGTGGGATGTGTATTTCAGGGGCTAATTGATGGAATTTTAAATACAAAAATAAAAATAAAAACTTTGACATAGTACCCTGTGACCTTTGGGGTGAAAGGAATGTTTACTTTTGCTGAGGTTGGTGTGCAAGTCTCCTCAAAACATAATGAAGAAAACTTATTTCGGTTCTTGGGACCATGTTATCTCAGTGTTTCACATTCCTGCCCTTTTTGGAAGTGGTAGTTATTATTCCAAACTCTCATGGGGTTTGCTCAAGATCTGCATTGCCACACTCTCCCTTTCTGAACTCTGCATCCATAGTCAGAACATGCACTTAGAAAAATGCATAACTTTAATGAAAACAGTCCTTGGACTCCAGAATTTTTCCTGAAGCATGACTCTTAAAATGGCCTGCTCTTCTTTTCATTTGATTTTTGTAATCCCAGAAGTGTTCACAGAAGTGTTTTATATCTCTTTAAAGCACACTGAGAATGAACTTAATTGGTAATAAAATGCATTAGTCGTCATCTCTAAGGAAAAAGTAAACAGAGGGAGTGTTATTCTGATAGTTTTCTTTGAACTTTTCATTCCTCACAACTTTTATTAGATATTGGCTGAAGAAAAGGGGGAAAAAGTAATTACGATGCTCAACACCTCAGAATTGGAGAGTTTTTTTAATTCCCAAAAGGTTGTAACACCAAATCGAAGTGCAGAATATATGAGTCGTCTTTGCATGTTCAGTTTCTTGGGGTACTATGCTTTATGGAGAGCTGGTAAATAGTGGGAGATCCTTGTATTTATAAGTCCCTGAGTTCTAAACCTTCTATGCTAACTAGCTATGTGACCTTGGGTAGGTTAATGTACTACTCTAAGGCTCAGATTTTCATCTGCAATTAGGACTGAGAGAGAATAGTATTAGTCTGGTAGGTTTGTTTTGAAATAGTTTTTAGTATGAGATAATTGTATTAGTTTGAGAGCTTAATTTTTTTCTATAACTCTTGGCATGCACTGTGCCTTGAATGTAAGTTCTTAGAAAACAAAAAAGAATACTGCTTTTATTCCCTAATTAGTAACATATATATACCTTATAAAACCTTTTTTTTCCTCCTATATCTGATTATTTTCAATGCCCTAGGTTTCAGGCAGATTTAATTTTTCATGCTGTCTTAGGTCGGTCAAGTTTCCTGGGAAGCAGGATTGAGGAAGAGATTATTGGGGAGTACTCTGGGAATTGACAACAGTGAAGGAGCAGGAAGCAAGAGAGGAAGAGGGGAGAGTCACACTTCCTCTCAACCTCTGGATCTCGTGGGCTGAATGACTCTTGGAGGTTCTCACTTATGGAGAGGAGAGTGAGCCTTCACACATCTCTCACACCAATGCCTTGAATGCTGACTGTTGTTCTCAATGGAAAGGGACATGATCTCAGGCCAAGAGACTCTTGGGCCGAGGTTATCGCTCAGATGGTGATACTGGAAGCTCACAGGCACCACCACCATCCACAGCTGGGAGAATGTGTTCCTGGTCCCAAAGGAGACACCTTGTGCCCATGACTACACCCAACACATGTGCATATGTAATATTATTTTCATTTATAACTGGTGTCATATCTTTATTTTATAATAGATCCTGCATGTTGAAATTGAGAACAATATTTAGCAATTTTTTATGACACTGAAATTAACTGGCT
This sequence comes from Arctocebus calabarensis, assembly GCA_963573935.1. NCBI lineage: Eukaryota > Metazoa > Chordata > Mammalia > Primates > Lorisidae > Arctocebus > Arctocebus calabarensis. Next base: position 12,857 of record CAUYON010079401.1, read on the forward strand.
AATTCAATAAAATATAATATTTCCCAAGCCCCTTGTCTCCTTATCATCTGAAAGGTACATCATGTGAATTTTGATGCTTAGTTTGTGACCTTATTATAATTTAGATACAGTCAATAGATTTGTGAGTATATAATGTTTGATCATTTTATAATTATTGTAGCCTTCCTCAAAGCCAAGCTCATTATGAGCTTTTGTTTTTCATTTTCATGGGATAAATATTAAAAGAAAATGAAGAGATTTTAAAATGAACACATCATTATTCCATGCTAAGATAGCTACTATATTTATTTTTTCTAATTACCTATTATCTTCCCTAATATGTAAATATATTTTATATAGACATATTCATAGCATATACTTATATTTTAACCTAATATTACCTCATAAATATTCTACATGGCTACTAATTTTTATAATTTTATAACTTTAATAGAAGGCCAATATTCTAATGAGGTGAGAAATATAAATTGCTTCACTATTGTCTTATCATTTGGCTTTCAGCTTGGTTCTAAGCATTCTTTATTAAATTGTACTGTAAATTATAAATTTCTGAACTCAGCAAAGCAGTTCATTTCACTGAAGAATAGTAGTCAATGATGACTTATATTACAGTAAAAGTCTGATATAATAATTATAATAGTCTTTGCCTCAAAAGTATTTATGTATACTAATTAGGTACTTATTTACTACTAATGAAAGCAAGTAGTCACACAATAAAACCTGGTGTGATATGGTGAAACAGAGACAGGAGCAATTATTTCTAACTGTATAGGAAGGAAAGGCTTCATAGAGGAGGAAGATTTTAAGCTAGGCAGGGCCGATAAAATTTAGACAAGAAAAAAAGATGACCAAGCCATTTTCAGGCAAAAAAAAAAAGCAAAGAGGATGTAAAAGTAATTTACAGATGTGAGTCATCTGGTACAGGAGGCTTCTAGGAGGTGAAGAGTTGATGGGAAAGATAATTTAGAGTCATATATTCCAGAAACTTGGCCTCCATATTAAAGAGTTTGAATTCTTCTGTAAGCAAAAAGATGGTTTTGAACAGTGTAGTAACATGGTAAGGTTAGTGCTACAGAAGAAAAGCCGGCAGCCTTAATATGAGGCATGTATTATTTGAAGAAATACATAAAAGACTCACTTCCCAGTTAGAAAGATACTGTACCAGAAAGTTTCTTGAACTGGTACAGAACCCGATTTTTCTTTTTTGTTCTTTCCCTCATTCATTTATAATTTGAGTGTATACTACATATAATCACCTTAATTAGGCAGTAAGCATTGGGGCTATTTAGATAAAGATCAAGATCTATTTGAAATTATTTATTCATTCAACAGATGTAAATTGAGAGTCTCCATTGTACTAGATGACTGAACTAGAGCTGAATTCACCCCAATCTTGACCTTGAGTTTTGAGTTTAGTTGTGAATAGGGCATAGCAATTGATTCCAGGCCAATGAATTAGAGGTATGCATAGAACCCTGAAGTTCTTCACCACGTGACATTTCACAAAAGAGATTATGGCAGACTTTCTAAATGATCCTTCATCCAAGCTCTGCTCTTTAATGGAGTAGCTCTGTTCTCTTATGTGTTCCCACTTAATTATAGACAAAGAAGCAAAGTTCAAATCTGGAATTCCAAACCCAAATTGAACAGTATGAAGACCAGCTAATCAGAAGAAATTGGAATACCTTGAAACCTTGTATGTTAGTTTGCTGAGTCTAGTGGGACAATCCTGCTTCTCTGACAAATCAAGGCCCTTATGTTTACATTGTACATTTTAGCAATATTGCTCCTAAAGTAGAATTTGATTCTTCTCCTGCCTTCTCCCTTCTCTTAGGCATACACCTAAGAACCTTGTTCTCATTCTGGCAGGCACCAGGGAAACATACTATTTTTACTCTATCATTTAAGTTCATGTGTATGGACCTTCCATTGCACAAAAGAAAGATACTTAGCATAAGAGAAGACATAAGTTCCAAAGTCTTTTTTCAGAATTCATTCAATAATAGTAATTTATTCTTACACATTATCTATGTAGTCAAATAAAATCCTTAATAAAATATAAGAAAGCTAAAATAAAATTACATTTGAAACATACCATTTGTGAAAACATCATTTTGAAATTAAATTAAACATCATTTAATTTAACATGTTGAAAGTGATTAGCCACATTAAAAATTTCAAAACATGTATTCTGGTGGCTGAGTAACAGCTTCCTTGCAACTGAGCATGATTAGACTGGGGAGAAAAGACTTCAGGCATCTCTGGCTGGTGGAATCTGCCCAGAAACATCCCATTGGGGATGCAGGGAGGCAATGTGAGACTTCTGGACCCTCTGAGGAAGGCAAAAGCAGTGGAGATGTGGCAAGTGGTTGTGTGTGTTCGTTTGGTCTAATCCTGCCAGCAGCTGTGACTACAGCACCAGTGAGATTGCAGACTGGAAAGGCCTTACCTGTGAGCTGTTTGGGTTTCTTTTGGACTTGGCACTCGGTTGAACTGCCTTGAGAGAACTGGGGCAAGAGTGTGGAGGTATTTGAGTGTTGTCTGGGGCTCCAGACTGAGCCACCGAGCCAGAAAGAGCT
>CAUYON010079405.1:0-17495 GCA_963573935.1 Arctocebus calabarensis
AGCCTTAAAGAAAGATGGTGACTTTTCCTCTTTCATTTTTACATGGATGGAGCTGGAACATGTTCTCCTTAGCAAAGTATCTCTAGAATGGAAGAAAAAGTATCCAATGTATACACTCCTAATATAAGACAAATTCTTTATTGTTCAAGTGAAGGCTACACCCATTTATTGCACAGGAAGATGGGGAAAGGTGAGAGGGAGGGAAGGGGAGGGAAAGGGTGGGGGGAGATGGGACAAAGGGTGAGATCACATGTGTGGTACATATTCGAAGGGTCAGGAGAAAACTTCTAAATATGGATCAAAATGTTTTCATATAGTAAACGAGAAAATATCATGAATGTTATGTCAATCAGGTTGATAAAAATATCTCAGATTGCATGTGAAACCCACACACTGTACCCCATGATTGAACTAATGTACACAGCTATGATTCAATTAAAAAAAATGTGAGTAGCTCTTAGAATAATAGTATAGATTAGAATAATGGAGGTTGAAGCTTTAAGTGCCAAACAAGGGAGTTCTATTTAGTTTTTGGGCTTTTAAAAAGAATGTTTCTGTTCTGCCCATCTCTCTACATACTGCTCACCTCCCTGTTCATTCTAAACAGCTCCTTTTTCCAAGTCCCCTAGATCTGTATCTTTTCCCATCATCAGAAAATCCTACCTTCTTCAAGGAGGACAAATGTTTTCCCTTAGTTATTTACTGCATTTTGCAAACCTGAGATTTTTAGGCTCTGGCCAAATGATGACTGATATTCTCCTTTGCTTTAGAGAACCCCAGGGTGGGTGTGGGTGCCGCCTCTAGTCCAGGTAAGACTCTCTGACTCCAGTTTACACTTTCTAACAGTAACAGTTGGGCTTATTTCCTCACTAGAAGCCCTAGAATTGAGAATTAGAGATAATTAACTCTGATATACTTAAAAATGTTCTTTCTCCTAGAAGAAGGGCTTTGCTCTGTTTTCTTAAATAAAAGAATAAGAATAAACTATTATGATGCTAAGAAATATTTGTCTCTTTTTAAAGTCTACCTTGCATTATAAAAACTGTCATCTCAAGTACTTCTCAAGGTGAAGGCCATTCATTTGGGAAAATCTATAAGAATAAAGTTTCTTCTGCTAGTGAAACATTTAAATATGTATCTCTACGATATTTAGACAATAATAGCAAGAATTTGGAACTTCTTTTAAATCATCCAGGCCTGTATGCCATGAGGTATTTTAATGTAAGTATTATAAAAGCTTATTAAAAAACTATAGACCTAATCTAGCTAATTCGTCATTTTACTGCTAGGTGTATTAATCAGGCTAGTTCTATACTACACAAATGAAGATGATGAACAGAGTTAATTATCTGTACTATTAACGTCAATATATTTCAATTGATTCAGTTTCCTGGACACTTCAGGTGAAATGTTATTTTGGCTTGAATTATTTAAATAAATTTCTTAGTAAAATATTTCTCCCTGACAATAGAACCCTTAAAATTTTCAGTTCTGGGTGGCGCCTGTGGCTCACTGGGTAGGGCGCTGGCCTCATATACCGAGTGAATCCAGCCCTGGCCAGCTAAAACAGCAGTGACAACTGCAACGAAAAAAGCTGGACATTGTGGCAGGCACCTGTAGTCTCAGCTATTTGGAGGCTGAGGCAAGAGAATAGCTTAAGTCCAAGATTTGGAGGTTGCTGTGAGCTGTGATGCTACAGCACTCTGCCCAGGGCAACAAAGGGAGACTGTGTCTCAAAAAAACAAAACAAAACAAACAAACAGAAAAACCTTTCAGGTCTGTAAACATTACATCTATCACAAGCATAATAGAAACAATATTTGTCGGCTTTGGCTCCACATTGCTTTATCAAAACTCCTTGTAGTGTCATGTTGCAACCTCTTGATGTTCAGGTGTAACACTATATTTAGAAAAGAAGAATGAAGCCCCTAATAAAGATGATGGGTACATAGTGAAAGATGAGTGGAGACAAAATCATTAAAATCATTTTTTTCTCTTCTTGAGAATAAGAGACACTGACTTTACTGGCTTTAATAACTATAATTATGCATAAGTACATTTACTTCTTTATTTCGTAAGTTTTAGTAAACTAAGGTCTAAGTACAAGACAAGCATAATCTATTGCATACAATGTGAAAAAGTAGATCAATTGTGATTTAGGTTCTGTGCCCTCTTTTCCTTGTTTTGCTCCTCACTGTACCCCTGCCTCCTGGACACCAAGGAGCACTTCACTTAGCTGTACTATGACCCCTTTCATATTTGCATAGGGAGTTATCATCATGGGGCCTGTATCTTCCTGAATATATTTGAGCTAATAATGTTGATTAACCCTAATCATTCATTGAAGTAACTTTTCTAAAACTATATTTATACTATCCTTCACTCAACAGAGAGAGTGAAGTAGGCTTTCCAGTTGTTGTGGTAAAGTCATTGGGAAGGAAAGAATATCAGGGATGTCTTTCTAGTACCCATCAACTCATCTAATAGAAGTAATTCACTAACCTACGTACACATAAATGATGAATTCAGAGGCTATACTAATACAGAAAAACATACAAAAGGAAAATGAAGTGTCTGGACATGTATCTTCCTATGTTCAGTTGTTTGGAGTTTGACTTTATATATGCACAACCACCCTACCCTAACCTTAACCAGAAGACTTTTTCAGGCAGAGTCTAGGAATTAGAGCTTTTCAAAGTTGAATAATCTGGAGAATCTTTTTAAAATATAAATTTAGACTGTCTGCCAGGAGTAGGGCCTGAGATTCTGCATTTCTAATAAGCTCTTAGGTTATGCAGATACTTCTGTTCTGTGGAACACACTGAATAGAAAAAGTCTACTACAGAAGGTGTTCTCAAACCGATTTCCATGAAGCATAAAATTCTATGAAAGTCCCTCGAGGGTTAACTTAGAGGGGTGAATGAGGAACCAGGAACACGAAACGCTGAGAAGTTGCTCTCTCAATTTTTAATAAAATATACTTTATTTTATATGCTTAATATAATGTGGTCTAATATAAGATTTTTAAAAGACAGATAATAAGGTTTGGTACTAAAAATGCAAACAGCCAAAAAGAATAAAACTCTAGTATTTCTTGAAATTAAGATCATTCAATTTGGACAATTCATATGAATATTACCATTGTGTTGTTGAATTCTTGGTTCAGGGGAAATGTATTCATTTTGGTTCACTTATAAATCAATTCCAATTTTAATCTTTTTTCTGTATATCCAAAAAATGTTTACTGAGTTCATATTAGGTGTTAGGCTTTATTCAAAGAAAGGCAAGACAGTGTTTGCATGTACAAATATACAATCTAGTCTAGTGTATGGCACAATAAATGAACACATGAAATAATGTATGAAAGTCTTAAAAATATATGCACGGGGCATTCTGAAGTCACAGAGGAGAGACATCTAACCCACAATGGATGTTCAGACATAGCTTCACAGAGTCAGTAATTTATGAGCTATGTTTTAAATGAGAAGTATGACTTAGCCAGGTGAAGAAGAGGGGGGAGAAGATCATTCTTTTAAGCAGACAGGGATGTATGTGCAACAGCATAGGCATATAAGAACATGACATGTTTGGAGACCAACTTGAGCATGGCTGGGGTTAAAGAGTGCTGATGAGCTATGGAAGAATATGAGACTTGAGAAGAAAGGCAGAAGTTAGATAGTGAATTATCTTATTTGCTAAGATAAGATGTTTGGGTTTTATAAATAATGATAGTATATATTGAGACTTATTTTTGCTACATATTATTGTATACAATTTACATGCATTATCTAATTTAATCTTCACAGGCTAATGGTACAATATTATTATTATTTTATGGATGGAGAAATTGAAGCTCAGAGAGATTACATAATTTCCCCAAATCATTAAGTGACAAATCTGGGATTCAAATATAATCAATTGTTCTGTAACTCTTGCTCTTAACCAATAAACTCTATAGATAGCCTCCATTAATTCTGACAGCCATGAAGAACATATAGTGAGTTAAATATGGCCAAGAATCCTTTGACAATCTTCCCATTGAGAGCTTTTATCTATGCCTTCTTCTCTTCACTTTCAATTATCACTGCAAAAAAGGGTACTTTATTACTGGTCACATTGATAAGAGATTTTGCAAAAAAGAGCTATTTTTTGAACTGCTTTAGTCACCAACATCTCACTCTTTAGAAGTCAAATTTCCATTTCCTTCCAATTCTTGGCATGTTTTTGTTGTATTATTTCCTTTATACTTTCTCCCAACTTTCTAATAGAACAGACAAATCAAAGAGTTGAGAATGGAGAAGCATTTCCCTAAGTGCACAGGTTGTTTGCAATCAAATTTCAGTTTTAGCAGGTAAACTATAAAATATAACATCTGGTTGGGAGGTTGAGGGAAGATAATTGCTTGAGCCCAAGAGTTTGAGGTTGCTGTGAGCTATGATGCTACCACATTCTACCTAGGATGAAAAAGTGAGATTGTGTTGCTACATAAATAAATAAATAAATAAAATGTAACATCTAAGTACTGGGTGAATGCTCAAATCTCCTAGTGCTCATTGCAACTTGGAATATATGGCATGAGGGTGTACCTGATTGGATATCAACCTCAACTTTTTCTCATGAAAAAGTCTTAAAATACAGATTTACATCCACTATCAGAATATGCATTCTAAAAGAAACCCAATACATATAATTGCACCATGAAATATTTTTAAAATGTCAAGCGTTTGGTTTTAAAATGCCCAAAATTTAATTTGAAGTGGAATTCTAGAACGTCTAAATTTTGTGAGGAACACAAAAATGTGAGTCATATATTTAGTGTCTGCTAGTTTTGAAATTTCTAATGTCTTATAGGTATAAGATGACATTTAATTCTGGAAGAGACCTTACCACTTCCTACTGAAATGACAACTTTATTTTTACCTTTTCTTTTTTTTTCTTTTTTTATTTTTATTTTGTATTTTTATTAAATCATAAACACATAGATCATGTATACATTAATGCAAGTGTACATTTCTGATCTATTAAGTATAGAGTATGTCTTAACACAATAATTAAGTAAACAAGATAAGTATATATTAACCAGTGTGATGTAAGCATTCCTAATTCTATTTTTACCTTTTCATATTTCCTTCTTTCTTTTCTTTCTTCCTTCCCTTCCCTTCCCTTCCGTTCCCTTTCTTTCTTCTATTTGAAACCCTAATCAGTCTCAGAAGAATAAAGGTTTATATTATGTATCAATAATTCACTTATCACTAGCTAAAAGTCATGTTTTTGCCAAAAGAATTTTCATTCTTTCCAGCAGCTGAAATAAACCAAATAATGTCACTGTACTTTCTGGGATGAAAGTAAAGAGATTCATCTAAAGTGCCAAGTAAAAATGGTAGAAATGGACACAAGGTGCACTTTTGCTTATCTTTTCAACCCAGGCAGTGAGACAGATCCCTTGCCCTCTGTCATAGAAAAGGAAGAGAATTTGTAGAGGCTGGATAGAAACACTTTTTGAAGTGGATTTTTAAAAAAGCAATATTAATCACCATAGCCCAGGAGAAACTAGAACTTTGTTGTCAAACTTGCTATTTTGGGCCCCTGACCCAAAACTAGTTCAGTAGGAAATCCATGAGAAACAGAATACACAGTGCTTTAATAGTAAGCAAGCAGCTCAGGAGTAAGTCAAGCCTGCTGCACAAAACTTGATTCAGGAGCTCATTTGAAAGTGTGTGACCTTGATCAAGAAACTTTACTATTCTGAGCCCCAGTTTTCTCATTAATAAACTGAAGATTATTTTTCATGATTTATACAGATTCTCTTATATTTTTTGAATGACAATAACTAGTTTATCTGAAGTCAGTGTCTCACTTTCCATTCAAATTGGTGTATTCATTTACATTGAGACTACAAAAATGCAGCAAGAGAGGTATATTTTCTTTTTTATTACTCACCAAACATAGCTGCTATTTTCTTGTAAATATTCATAATTCTTCAATTAAATTGAACATTTTAATGATCTACTCTTTTCTAAATCTTAGATCTTTCTTCTGACTCCTTCAATATCCTCTTTAATGAAACTTGTTTATAATTCCTTACAATCTCTTTAATCCTTAATTTTCTTATAAAATAGAGATAAAATACATAATGTATAGGTTTTAGGGAAAGAATTAAGAAAAGAGATCAAATATATAACAGAACTTGGTACATAGCACATGCTTAGTAAATGTTAGGCTCACACACACTGGAGACATCTGTGTCACTCAGGAGTGTCCAACCTGTATCCCACAGGCCACATGCAGATGATGTGAGGATGTTTTTTCATCTGTGGTGGTAGATATGTTGAAAATTATGCATGGATCTTTTTCTTGTCTTCCTTTCTTTCTTTATCTCTCATCAGCTTTCATTAGTGTTTGTATATTTAATCTGTGATCTAAGGAAGCTCTTCTTTCATTCTGCTGTGCAGCAGAGAAGAAAAATGGAAAAAAGGCTGGACACTCCTGGCAGAGCTTAATGACAAGATTAAAACGAAAATCTGTACTATTGAAGACCAAAATTATTGCTTTGGCTTTTTTATTCACCTTTTTATTACTACGAAGGAAAAGGCAGTAAATCAATGTGATGGGTGATCACATGGATGATAGGTATGTTGGAGTAACAACTCACCCTATTATTTGTTATAGAAACCAGGCATTAACCCATTTTTCTTTCTTGGAGGTTAATTCCAAGTTCCTTCAACCCTGCCTGGAAATAAAGGAGTAGCATCTTTGGTGAGGATTGAAATGCTAAGAGAACTGCTGAGACCACAAAAAAGAAGAAGAGAGAAGTACCCAGGAGTGACTTTATTCAGCTTCAATACAAATTTGTTCAGCTTCTGGGCAGTGCCTGTGGCTCAAAAGAGTAGGGCATCAGCCCCATATGCCAGAGGTGGCAGGTTCAAACCCAGCCCCGACCAAAAACTGCAAAAAAATCCCAAAATGTTCATCTTCTTATGGGACCTTTTAAATTCAGAGTGAGTGATTCTCACAGGTAAAAGTATAGGTTACCAATGCATGGACAAGCTAAACATGCAAGTCAGTTAATGACTTTTAGAAGCTTCTCAGGGCATATCAGTACTTAGTGCTAGTTAAACTTATATCTTGCTGTGAGATTAACAGTTTTTTGGAAAGTGTTGGAAAAATGCCAGAAAAGAACAGTACCCACCTCTAAAAATTCTAGGCTTTTTCTGAAATGCAATGGAAGAAGAGTTGGTTTTCTGGAGTTGAAGGGAACTAAATAATTCTAAGTATGCTATCCAAACTATCAGGTTGATTACCTCTCTTTTCTTGTGCCTCTTTCCCTTCTGGATGCTATACTGGAACAGAGAAGAAAGAAAAAAAATGTTTAAGGGCACATTTGAATAGTTTACTTCAGTGAGAAGGTGAAAATCATCACTTTAGGCTATTTCTGAGCTCACCGGGGGTTCCAGATAAATTTAACAACTCATTATAAAATGATCTAGGAATATATCAAGGCCTAAACTTAGAGCATTCTGTTAATATCTTTGACCTCAGTAAGTAAACTCATTTCTTTTTCTTGCCCTTTTTGCTATTGCATGTATTCTAGCACCTAATTATCAGTGGTCTACTGTTGTTCATATTAGGTCATATCTATGTCTCTTTTGTTCATTCATTTTTTTTATTCAACATCCATTCACTAATTACCAAGTTTGCTTCAATATCTTATCTAGGCATTGAGAATATAGACATGAATAAGACTGCTTAGGATAGGAATCATGATATAATTCTTATGACCTACAAAAAATTGAAAACACACAAAGGTGTGTTTATTATAATTATAATTTAAGATTTGCTAAGTTAAATTTGGTTGAATTTATTTTGGAAAATATAGTTTTCTAGGTTGGCTCTTTGGTAGGCAATACAACGCATGACAATATATATGCAAGATTCCCAAGATTGGTTCGAGTTTAAGTGCTGGATATGGAATCCCAAGATACTCTAAATATACATGGCTGCAAGCTGTATTTTTATTGGCAGGAAATTACAAACTGTGTCTATGCAAACATTTATCCTGGGCAACTTTAGCTTCTTGATAAGTGGCTCTATTTTCTTATGTTTATTTGTATTCATACGCACGTGTGTATGCAGCACACTTTCTTTGTTTGTGAAGTTTCAGAGAAGCATATCTAGTTTTCCCAAGTCCATTTTATTCTGACATGAATTGTTCTGTCACCAGAGAAGAGTGAGTAGTCTCAAACTTTTGTTTACCACTTTTTATTTACCCAGTTACAAATTAAATTGTTTGTTATTATGGGATTCATAGCATGTAATACTTTTCCAATTCTCTCACAGCATAATACAACTTTCCAGAGCCATAATTATTCATAAAATTGACCTGTAAAGGTAATAGTTCATAACTGGCCGAACAGATAGTTCATACATTGACTTTTGGCAAATTGAAGAATCTATGGAAAGTGGAGAAATATAGGGATATGGAAGAAGGCTATTTTTACCAAAGATGAAATGATTAATATAAAATCTACCTACTACCTAAAATAAATAAATCTTTTTTTCTAAAAATCAAAGAGTTTCATTAATTTCCTTACCAATTACTTACCTTCATCCTTCTTTCTAAGCCCTCAGGTAGGGTGATAAATCTATAAGCAAATAAGCAGTTTAATTCCAATAATTGGGAAAGGACTGAACCCATATCCAATATAAGAAGAGCTGAGGCACTAATGTTTGTGATGTTTTCCTTTGTTTCTCCAGATATCTGATAATATGGGTCATTTGAGTTATCTTGCCATGTTGTTTTTTTTTTTTTTTTTGTAGAGACAGAGTCTCACTTTATCGCCCTGGGTAGAGTGCCGTGGCGTCACACTGCTCACAGCAACCTCCAGCTTTTGGGCTTAAGCGATTCTCCTGCCTCAGCCTCCCTAGTAGCTGGGACTACAAGCGCCCGCCACAGGGCCCGGCTATTTTTTTTGTTTTGCAGTTCAGCCGAGGCCGGGCTTGAACCCGCCACCTTCGGTATATGGGGCCGGCGCCCTACTCGCTGAGCCACAGGAGCCGTCCTATCTTGCCATGTTTTTAGCATACTTATCTTGAATTGATGTCTTGAATAGAAGCAGTTTGTCACATCAACACATCACTTTATATACCTACAAAGAGATAGCCCTTTGCAGATACATTGTCTTTCTCTGAAGATTGGATTTTCTCTAGGTATTTTTCGGATGAGATGAAAGGAATGGAAACCTTCAGTTTAGGCCTGAACTGAAGGTCAAAATAGATTGATTCGCCAAAAGGTAGTCTTGGAGGTACCAATTAGGCAGTAGGTCTCCGAAAATTTCATACCTCTCTCTCTCACACACACACAAGCACAGACAGATAAAATTTTCTAGAGCAATAATGTGCACTCTTTAATGGCATGTATAATTTTATTCAGTACTTTTGTATTAGAGAAACTTTAGAACATGTATTTATATTCCTCTTCTCAAATTATCTTTTTGGTTAGCATAGTAGTTAACAGTGGCCTAAAAATTATTGTTTTGAGGCCTGAGCAAGATGTGAGCAATGTATAGTTATGGCTATGAAAAAAATTATATATATGTATATATATATTATATATAAATTTTGTATGTGTATATATGTATTTATATATGTGTATACATACATATGTATCTATATACACATGTATACATGAATATACATATATATGTGTGTATAATATCTAAAATGGCATAAACAATATATAAAATTACTAAACACATTCAATTTAGAGTCCAAAAATAATAATAACGAAATGCAGAATTTTGAATGTGGCTAAAAATTAGATAAGTATGTTGATGATTAATTGTTCTGTGAAGAAAAAAACAAGTCAAACAAATAAAAATGAATGAGGTCAATTAATCTGGTAGAATCATGTAGGTATGTTGGATCTCAAGTGGCAAAATAGAGCATAATTCAGCATTGACAAAACCAATGGCTGTTGAAATCAATGTGAAAATTATTATAATTGTTTAAGAGCCTAATATAGTTTAGTGATGTGAATCATTTTGGAGTGTGTTAGTGTCTTTAGGTCAATCAACTGAAGGAGAGGCTCATTCCTATCACCAAAAAAGATAATGATGATAAACCAATATGGATCATCTGGGTTGGAGACCTTAACCTCCAGGCAACCAAGAATGAAAGTGAACCTAGCTTGAATTAGTTAGGCTGTCATGACTTCATGATAATAGATGGAAGTCCAATCAAATGTATTATGGATTACAAATTATAATGGCAATTTGTAGTGCTAAGTATAGAGGATATTTCTGGGTAAGCAGATATCCACACAATCTTGGAGATATTTTGTACCTTATCTCTTAACCCCCTCTTCATTTTCTTTGCCTATAATATATTTTTTGTGAACCTCGCTAATTATTGTAAAAATATGGTGACTCACCAATAGCTCTTGTGGTTGAAAGTATTATTTAACAGTATGCCAAATATATCACACCTGCTCACAGAGATGAACTATCTATTAAATATTATATAGAAATTTCAAAATTCATGATATCCAAATGATGCCTCCTTGTATGATAAGGTGTGCAATGGTCATCTCTGATCACTTCTCCTTTGTACATAAGTGCTCATATACACATATTTTAAACTATATTGTATGTGTTTATTATTATCCTTATAGTATTTGTTATACTTGTTCATATTTACTCTCTTCATTTAGATTTTAAACTCCTTAGATTCAATGGATATATTTTCTACTTCTCCTGCCTATCTTACTAGGATTAAAAAAACAAAATTGAACGGAGAGAGGGAGAATTGGAAGAGTAAGAGAACATTACTTTGAATTACAATGTGCCAGCTAAAGCAAGAAGGTGTGTAGAGAATTGGTGTTAAAATGTACAGTTAGTTTAAACTTAGTATCTTTGCTTCATTTTTTTTTTTTAATCTGGGGCAGAGTTCAACTAAATTGATTTGGCTTCTTTCTGGCAGTGATTGCCAGTTATGGGCTCAAGACTCCTAACATCCATTAGGGCATATAAAACTGGGCAGAGAACAAATCATCTTTGTCCTAGGGTTAAAGTTCAAATCTGCCTATTAATACTGATTTTGTTGCCTCCTATGATCTTCTGAACTCTGAATCTATTTTGTTACTTATCCATTTAATGACCTGCCTGTTGATTTTCACCTTAGCCAACCTATCTGGACATAGCCCTTTTCTTACCTGCCATGACTTATGGATCCCTCACCTACTTAAGGGAAAGTGTAGTGCTAGTACCTCCTGATCAGCCACATATTTTTGTCACTCTTATCTGAAATATAGAAGCTTAAATGGCCAATTGTACATCTCAAATCCATATAAAAAAAGATTAAGTTCTGGTTTGGGAATTACCAGTATAGGTCTGGTCATGGGGAAGATTGTGATTATAATATTTATATTTTAGAATTGATACGATTACTAGAAGAATAACTCTTTAGATGGTGCTTGTTATATGATAATAAGTGCACAATAAATGCTGCTTTATTTTTTGGTTATTTTATTTCTTAAAAATATCAGAAGATCAAAACCATTCTAAAATATTTAGATGATTCATTTTCTCTCTCTCTCTCTCTCTCTCTCTCTCTCTCTCTCTCTCTCTCTCTCTCTCTCTTTCTCTCTCTCTCTTTCTCTTTCTCTCTCCCTCATCTCCCCCCCACGTAATATTTAGAAGATCCATTCACTTTTTCATATTTATGAATCTAAAAGCTGCTGTTGTGGTCAGAGATGAAAGTTCAATGCCTTTATCCTTAAATATCAGTGGGCCTTTGGATAGATCTTTTGGTAACTTGCCTTTTACATCATTTAGGCTGTGTGCCTATTGAGTAATGCTATAGTTAGTTTCCACAAAGGTAGTGTCAAAATCATAATTACTGAGTGCAAGGCAGCTCATAGTTTTCTCTTTTCATCAATTATTTAGTGAAATCTTAGGCTTGGTAATATGAAACGAATGAAGTGCTCTTGGAACAGATGAGCTACAACTTGACAAATCCTATAGATCAGAGCTGATGTTCCAAGAAGCCATTTTTGATATTCAGTGGTGATTTTTTATATTGAAAATTGGGCAAAGAGGGAGCCCGATGGCTGTCAAAGATAGAGCTTTCCATCTGTAACTTACGACTATTGTCACTTAAATGGTCTATATATTACACCAACCTGTTACAGGCCCATGGCATCTAACGCAAAGAAGATGTCATGTAAATAATTTACAGCCTATTGTATGTATGATGAAGTATCTTGTGTGCACACTCTTTCCAACTTGTAGATTGAACCAGAGGCTTTCAATGCTAAGACTCCTATTCATTCATTGGCTACAATAGGCCAATATTTTTTAGTTAGTTGAAGAAATTTCATACTCCTTGCAAAATACTAGTGAGGATGAAATCTTGATCTGTTTTACCAATAGTGGAATATTCTTTAGCATTGTGACTACATATATTTTAATCTTTCCAATGTTTTTCCCAATCTTAGATGTTAAAAAAATTCTTCCATTTGACATAATTTTAGCATAATATTCAAATAGAAATCTTCTCAGACTGCTACCTACATTAAACAAACAAAATGTGAATAGCCTAATTGCTCCCCTTCCTGTCCAATTCAGGATATATCTAGGATGATAGAAATACCCAGGAATGTTTTAAAGTAGAGTATAATGGTCATTCTCCCTTCTCTGGAAAGACCAGATAGTTGGGCTATCCCTCTAAATATCCTAACCTCATTTGATGGTGCTTAGTTCTATTGTACATACATTTTTTCAAAACCTTTTTCAACACTTTATGCTTTAATGTGCACCATTTGTTCATTTCCTCTTGTATAAACTTAAAATATCAAGTACATATTATGGAGACTGGACAAGTTGCTTTATGTACAGGCAGGGACTGTAATCAGCACCTTATGATATATTCTTTATAGGATTTTTGTGAAGTTTAAGGGGTGTAGACAACTGCTAGTTGTCTGTGATTTTGATCAGCTGAACCAGAGAACAAGGAAAGGAGGGTTGAGGGCAATTCATATAGCATATGGCACAGGTATCAGTTCATCCTCAGGATAAAAGTTGCAAGAGAGTTAATCAAAAAAGAACAATAGAGTCAGAATGCTCATTTGGACATTGGGGCAAATAGTTATACACTTGGGCAATACTACCAGAGTATAAGGCAATCAGATGTCAAGGTCAGATGAAGAAACAGTGAAGACAAACTTTAGAGCTGGGATAAAAAGTGATATAGATTGAAAATAATTTTTATGAGGAAATACTCCAACATTTCTTTTGAAGGTCTTACCTGACTTTGCAACCTGACATCTATTGACATATCAACTAGGTATTAGTTGAAAAAATTACTAAAATGTGACCATCTTTAAATAGAGTCTATGTTCAACTATATTTCTTCTAAATTCCTCTAGAAAGAGCCTTTCTTATACTACATCTCACTTTATATACAGAAAGATGTAAGTATTTTCCTAAAATTAGATAGTATAATCTTAGTAGTTATTATCAATCTAAGTATCTTTTTTTAATGGTAAAATTCTCCTTCAGAGTCAACTCTACCTTTTGATAGTAGAATGGCTTCTATAAGGTATAGAATGATTATATCTTCCCTAACTACATGCAATGATCTTCTGAATATAAATGTTCCAGTGAAATGATACAGGTTCTAAGCAGGTTCTATATTTGTATTTCATTTGGGGCCTAACTATCAAGTAAAAGACAGAGGTAAATATGCAAAGGGTAGGTTTCTTTCTTAACAAGTAGCACATGTGGGGGCCAGGTGTGGTGGCTCATGCCTGTAAACTCAGCACTCTTAGAGGTGGAGGCATGTGGACTGTTTGAGCTCTGGAGTTTGAGACCATCTTGAGTGAGAGTGAGACCCCATCTCTAAAAATAGTCAGGCATTGTGGCAGGTTCCCTGTAGTCCCAGCTACTTCAGAGGCTGAGGCAAGAAAATCACTTGAGCCCAGAAGTTTGAGGTCGCTGTGAGCTATGAGGCCATGATGCTCGACCAACATTGACAAAGTGAGACTAGGTCTAAACAAACAAACAAACAAACAAACAAACAAAAACACCAAAGTGATAGCACATATGGAATTTAGGATTTTATGAAGAGAATTTAATCCAAAGTGTATGGTTAGACTATCTGGGGGATTGGGTAAAAATATATTTAGATAGGGGTCATTATTCATTTTAAGTCTTTCACATTTAGGGATGCCACAATTTCTTCAAAGATCTGAAAGGCAGTGAGGACAAGATGACCAACTAGAGATAGCTTTCCTCAAAACCTCCCATCCAGAAGGAGGAAAACTGGACTGAAGTGAACTTGGAGTAGTTGAAATTGGGGAATAGATTGCAAGAACAAATCAAGATTCTCAACAACCCCACTGAAAAAAAACTGCAAGAGTGAAGATGAGGAAGAGTAAGGAAGAGAATAGGGGAGAGTCATGGAATAATCTAGACTAGAGGAGCATGGAGATGAATAGAAAGGTTAAGGGAACACCTCTCCACCTGGGGGTCTCTCAATAAGCATCAAAACACAGCATCTTTCACCCTGCATGAGGGTGTCACAAAGGACAATAAGACCCAGTTTTCTTGCACCCAAGAATATGCTCCTCTGGTTCCCCATGCTGCCTGGCAGAATGGAGCAATTTTGACTCCAACTGCTTCGTGGCCACTGCCCATCTCTCTTCTTTCTTTGGTTGCCAGAGAGAATGCCTCCTGCTGAGGCCTGATTCGCAGAGCATGGGCGAGTCAGAGTGATAACCTGGAAAAGTTGGAGTGCTAGCCCATTGCAAACAGACTGGAGGGGATGCGCCACACCTAAGCACCAGAAAGAGAAAGAGGTTTGGATCCTTTCCAGCTCCCATATCAACTGATGAAGCAAGGGTTACAGAGGCCACTTGCTTTGTCACCAGCAACCAGCAGGATCTTTAGCCAGCCATGGGAGGAAAGTGAGACAGGCCCAACAGCCCCAGTGTGTCTGGCAGGAACTCTAAGAGACCTCTGCATTGTGTGGCTTAGGGAACTGAATACACCTTTCCCAACCCTGTAGGAAGTAATCATGACTCAATTACACTAACTTTGACAAGGCATGGTCCCTCCTGAGTCTCCCTCCTGCTGGGGGTGAATTTTCCCTGCCCTCCAGAGTGGCTCTGTCTGACTTCTGCGATCAGCAAAGCCTTCCAGGAAGTTCATCTCACAGCTTCCCTCCTGCCATTTTGGAAAAGGCAATCCCACTCTGGGAAAGACCAGGAAGTAGATAGCAAGCCATAGATCTCCCTCACCCCAACTGCAGGGGAAAGCCTGTGGAGTTTCAAATATGATATGGCAGGGATTGTGGCAAAAAATGCAGAATTTTGCATTTGCTGGCATGGGAGCTGTTTGGCCTGCTATCTGGGAGTTGCCCTTAGCCTAGGAGCATCAGTTGGAGGTTCTGTCCCAAACTCTACTCTACATAGCTTAGAGAAAGCAAGGTTGGTTATCAGGGACCCTCACACACTTCAGCCCCATAAGAGAGCTTTGGGAAGTTGTATGTTGTATGGGCCAAGGTATGAATGGCATCCCATTTGAACAGGCCATGATGAAGGGGAGTGGCAAGCTCCATATCCTGGGACCTCTGGATCTAATCTCAGCCCACCAGTTTTAGTTTTCAAACATGTCTCCTGAATGGTAGATAAGGGACTCCAAGTAGATTACCTCTCAATAACAATATAAGGAGAACCTAAAATTACAGCTTAAAAAAGAATGACAAATATATAAATAAACTGTAAATACACATGGGGAAGAATCAGCAGATGAAGCCTGGAAACATGAAAAATCAGAGCAGATCAGATCATCCAAAAGATTACAATGGAGATACAGATGCAAAAACCATCCATAGATAAATTGTCAAAATGACAGAAAAATAATTCAGAATATAGATGGCAAATGATATGAATGAAATTGAGGAAAAGATGGAAAAGGAAATCCAACAGGAAGTCCATAAGCTGTCTAATGTAATCAGTAAAATTAAAGAGAAAGTCACCAAGGATCTAGACATAATTAGGAAAGATATAGCAGAGCTTAAGGAATTGTAAGAGGCATTCAAAATGGTTCAAAACATAGTTAAAAGTCTCAGCAATAGAGTACAACATAGAGAAGAAAAAAAACTGAGCAATTGAAAATGAGATGTTTAAATTAACAAAGTCATTCAAAGAGGCAGAACAAAATGAGAATGAAAGCAGAAAATTCTCTGAAAGAGCATAAAAATTAAAATCATATGGATTCCTAGAGAAGAAGATATTCCTAAAAATATGGAAACTCTATTTAAAGACATCATGGTGGAGAATTTCACAAACACTGCAAGAGATCCAGAAATTTAGATACTACATAGTTTCAGAGCCCCAGTATGACTCAATTCAAGCAAAGCGTCTCCTAGATATATTGTAATTAATATGGCCAAAGTCAAAATGAAGAAGAAAATTCTGCAAGAAGCCAAGTGTAAGCAACTTCTTACCTGCGAGGGGAAAATTATCAGGGTGACCATTTTTAGCTGAAACTTTACAGGCAAAAAGAGGGTAATCATCTACCTTGAACCTTAAACAAAAATAATTTTCAGCCCAGGATTCTGTATTCTACTAAACTAAGTTTTATATTCAATGGAGAAAAAAAATATTTTAATGACATGCAAGTATTGAGAAAAATTGCCAAACAAGACCAAATGCAAAAAATATTCAAATCAATTCTTCACACTGAACATAACAATGGACCAGCAGCAAACTAAAGATACCCAGAAACTAAAGGACAAAGTCTAGCTCCAACAATGTTGCAAGGGATAAAACAAGCAACAAGGCAGTGCCTGTGGCTCATTGGGTAGGGCACTAGCCCCATATACTGAGGGTGGTGGTTTCAAACCCAGTCCCATCGAAATTGCAATGAATAAATAGGCAGGCATTCTGGTTGGCACCTGTAGTCCCAGTAATTCAGGTGGCTGAGGTAAGAGAATTACCAAAGCCCAGGAGTTGGAGGTTGCTGTGAGCTGTGATCACTACAGCACTCTATGGAGGGCAATAAAGTGAGACTCTGTCTTTAAAACAAACAAATAAAAAAACAAACGAACAAAAAAACAAACGAAGAAAAAAAACCCTAAAGCAACAAGACCCAACTAAAAAGGAGAATTTCAGACCAATTTCACTCATGAATATAGATGCAAAAATTCTCAACAAAATCCTAGCCAATAGATTACAGCTTATCATTAAAAAAGTCACACATCATGATCAAGTAGGTTTCATCCATGGATGCAATGCTGGTTTAACATATGCAAGTCCATAAACGTTATCCACCATATTAACAGAAACAAAAGCAAAGATCATATGATCTTCTCAATAGATGCAGAAAAAGCATTCGATAAAATCCAGCATCCTTTCCTAATTAGAACACTGAAGAGTATAGGCATAGGTGGCACATTTCTGAAACTGATCAAAGCTATCTATGACAAACCTACAG
>CAUYON010079406.1:0-23923 GCA_963573935.1 Arctocebus calabarensis
TAAAGAAGGAGATGGGGAAAGACTGGGAGAGAAACGGAGAGAGTTTCTCTCTCCCCACTAGAATTTTCTCCCTCTATCAGGTGCCTTAATGTTTTCTGTATTCTTTTCTGTGAATAAATTCTGTCTTACAAAAAAAAAAAAAGTAAATACTTTTCATTATTCTACTCCTTAACTTCTAATGTGTACAATATTTTAGGCATAATATTTATGTGTACAATAAAAAATCCAAATTGGTTTTCGTAAAAAAAAAAAAAAAAAAGAAAAAAGAAAACTTGGAAGATTCATAGCATATAGGACCTCAAGAGGCACATAAACGTTAGTCTGACTGAAGTCAAAGTGAATGAGAAAACTCCACAAGCTTCAAGGTGAAAGCAACAACTAACTTATGAAGGGAATTCAGTCTAACGATAAACTTCTCAACAGAGACCTTCAAAGCCAAAAAAGGATTTGGGTCCTATTTTTAATTGTCTTAAACTGAATAATTTCCAGCCACTTGTATTCTGAAAAACTAACTTATGCAAACATTTTTGTATTTGTTTTTTCTCCCAGACAAGGAAACAGTAAGTGAATTGGCTCTATAGTAAATGCTATAAAATGCACTGTACATTTAAGAGAACCAAAATATTCAAAAGGTAAAATTAAGGCTTTCACAAAATAGTGCACCAGGGGGAAATGAAAGCAACAGAGTATCATTCAACATGTTGGACAGAATAATATCACACATGTAAGTACTAACATTCAATGTAAATAGACTCACTGCCCAACTGAAAAGTTATAAATCTACTGAATGGATATAAAACACAAGCAAACTGTATGCTGCTTGAGAGTATCCTATCTAACTTGTAATAACTCTCATAGGCTTTAAATTAAATTCTATTTATGCAATGGTTAAATAAACAAAGATAGTCATTATATAATGCCAAAAGGAACAACTCACAAAAATATATAAGAATCCTAAATATATACACACTTAACACAGGAGATCCCATATCCATAATATAAATTCTAATAGATCTAAGCAAAGATCTAAGCAAAGTATCCAATGTATACAGACCTACTATGAAGCTAATTTATAGCTTTCATATGAAGGCTATAACCCAATTATAGCACAAGAAGATGGGGAAAGGGGTAAGGGATAATAAATAAATAAATTTAAATGAATTAAAAGTTTCTACACACCAAGGGAAATAATCAACAGAGTATATAGTCAATATAAATAACAAGAGAAAATATTCACAAACTGTACTTCCTATAAAGGATTAATACCAAGAATCTATAGAGAATGCAAAAAAAAAAAAAAAAATCAGGAAGAAACAAATAATCACATTTAAAAAGTGGGTAAGACCCAAGGGAGGCGGCGGGGCCACGTGAGCACCCTGGGCAAGTCAGCAGCCGGCTGGGCGTGGGAGGTAGTGACAGCGGTGGCTCAGCAGTATTGGGAAGATGGCGTCGCCTGTGACCAAACAGGGGTGTGGCAGAAGATAAAAGCTACAGTGTTTGATGACTGCAAGAAACAAGATAATGCTTTTAGATGAATTTACCATTAAGCTTTTGGCTTCCTGTTGCAAAATGACAGATCTTCTAGAGGAAAGCATAACTGTTGTAGAAAATATTTATAAGAATCGTGAACCTGTCAGACAAATGAAAGCTCTTTATTTTATCACTCCTACATCAAAATCTGTAGATTGTTTCTTACGAGATTTTGCAAGTAATCGGAGAACAAATACAAAGCAGCATATATATATATTCACTGACTTTTGTCCTCATTGTCTCTAACAAAATTAAGGCTTCTTGTTCCAAGTCAATAAGAAGATGTAAAGAAATAAATATTTACTTCATACCACGTGAATCTCAGGTATATACTCTTGATGTACCAGATGCATTCTATTACTGCTATAGTCCAGATCCTGGTAATGCAAATGGAAAAGATGCCATTATAGAAGCAATGGCTGAGCAGGTAGTTACAGTCTGTGCTACCTTGGATGAAAACCCTGGAGTAAGATATAAAAGTAAGCCTCTAGATAATGCCAGTAAGCTTGCACAGCTTGTTGAAAAAAAGCTTGAAGACTACTACAATATTGATGAAAAGAGCCTAATAAAGATTAAAACTCATTCCCAGCTCTTAATAATTGATCGCGGCTTTGATGCTGTGTCCACTGTCCTGCATTAACTGACCTTTCAGGAAATGGCATATGATCTACTACCAATTAAGAATGATACATACAAATATAAAACAGATGGAAAAGAAAAGGAGGCAATCCTCGAAGAAGATGATGACCTCTGGGTCAGAATTTGACATCGGCATATTGCGGTAATGTTAGAGGAAGTTCCCAAGTTTATGAAGGAAATTTCATCAACAAAGAAAACAACAGAAGGAAAGACATCACTTAGTTCTCTTGCCCAGTTGATGAAAAAGATGCCCCATTTCCGTAAACAGATTACTAAGCAAGTTGTCCATCTTAACTTAGCAGAAGATGCATGAAGAAGTTCAAGCTTAACATAGAAAAGCTCTGCAAAACTGAACAGGACCTAGCGCTTGGAACTGATGCTGAAGGACAGAAAGTGAAAGATTTTATGCGAGTACTCTTTCCAGTTCTTCTCAACAAAAATCACGACAATTGTGATAAAATAAGAGCGATCCTACTTTACATCTTTGGTATTAATGGAACTAAAGAAGAAAATTTGGATAGGTTGATCCAGAATGTAAAGATAGAAAATGAGAGTGACATGATTCCTAACTGAAGTTATCTTGGTGTTTCCATCGTTCCCCGATCTCAACAAGGCACACCAACACGAAAGGATCGTCTAGAGAATAAACTTTTCAGCTCTCTAGATGGACACCTTTTATCAAAGATATTATGGAGGATGCCATTGATAATAGGTTAGATTCAAAAGAATGGCCATACTGTTCCCAGTGCCCAGCAGTACAGAATGGCTCTGGAGCTGTAAGTGCTCACCAGAAACCCAGAGCTAATTACTTAGAAGACCGAAAAAGTGGGTCAAAGCTGATTATTTTTGTAATTGGAAGAATTACTTACTTTGAAATGCGTTGCGCTTATGAAGTTTCTCAACCACATAAATCCTGTGAAGTTGTTATTGGTTCTACACGTATTTTAACACCTAAAAAGCTATTGGATGATATAAAGATGCTGAATAAACCCAAGGATAAAGTCTCCTTTATTAAGGATGAATAGCTTTTCTTTTTCGGCAGGCTTGGAGAGCCATAGAACAAGAAAATGTTGCTTTCATGTAATTTAAACAATGTAAATATTGTATGGAACAATGGCTTTTCAAATACATTCCTTAAGGGACTGTTTGATTATGAGTTATTGGATTTTATTGGATTTGCCATTTGTTATAATTTAAATATTGCTTTGTAAATGATGAGAAGAAATGTTAAAATGCATTCTAAAAGAAATTTTTTCATCTTTGGAGCAGAATATATTAGGGTTATGGGTAATTATTCACAGCCACATATGTACATACTAATTATCTATGTATTTCATGGTCAAGTACAGGTTTTTGGGAAAGAATGATTTTAAGTGAGGAAATACAGTGCCTGTGGCTCAGTGGGTAGGCACTGGCCCCATATACTGAGGGTGGTGGGTTCAAACCCAGCCCTGGCCAAACTGCAACAAAAAAATAGCCGGGCATTGTGGCGGGCTCCTATAGTCCCAGCTACTCCGGAGGCTGAGGCAAGAGAATCACCAAAGCCCAGGAGCTGGAGTTTGCTGTGAGCTGTATGACACCACAGCACTCCACCAAGGGTGATAAAGTAAGACTCTGTCTCTACAAAAATAAAATAAAATAAAATAAAATAAAATAAAATAAAATAAAATAAAATAAAATAAAATAAAATAAAATAAAATAAAATAAAATAAAATAAAATAAAATAAAATAAAATAAAATAAAAATAAGTGAAGAGATTGTAAAAGTTAAAACTGTAAATGTTTATTTTATCACAGAATTATTTCCTATAAATAGTTTTTTTAACTGAAATTCACATTTTCTTTCATGTATAAAATTGTCATTAATATAAATAGAGTGTATTTCATGGTATATACTATCTTGCTAGATAATTCAAAGAACACAGTTTTGTATAATTTTGAAATATGTTTAAATTAGAAGATCAAAAATAATCATCACATTCTAAGAAAAAATAAATACTATCATTACAAAAATTGAAAAAAAATTTAAAAGTGGGCAAATGTCATGAATATAGATTTTTTTCAAAAGAAGATAGAGAACTGTTGAATAAATGTGAAAAATGCTCAACATAACAAATTATCAGGGAATTAAAACCATAATGAAGTACCACCTTACCCTTATCACAATGGCTGTTATTAAAAAATTGAAAAACAATAGATGTTGGCATGAACGACATAAAAAAGAAGGCTGAATTCTGTTGATGCGACCATAAGTTTATACACCATTAATGAAGAACAGTGTTAAAACTTATCAAAGAACTAAAATTGGACCTACCATTTGATACAACAATCTCACTACTCAGTATATACCCAAAGAAATAGAAACCACCATATTCTTTCCCTGTGATTTTTACTACAAGGGCAAATAATGCTTTCCAAGAGTCTCATTTATTTATTTATATATTTATTTTTTGCCTCACCTATATTACTCAAGCCTCTTCAATTCATCTTGTTTGTCATCCCTTTTCTGAATTCCATTTATGTCATTTCCACTTCTTTATGTTGGGAATTTTCTGCTATAGCTCCATTGTGATTACTTGGGGGCATTGATCTGGTCTAATTTTTCATGTTGCCAGAATTATCCTCATTTGCTGAATTATCCTCAATTGTAGTTTCTTTTCTCAACTCTGAACTAAAGGTTAGGATGTTTCTAAACCATAATTGAGGATTTTCCTGCTGGATTTAAACAATGACAGATCCATAGTTGGTGTTGTAGTATCAGTAGTAGTTCAGCTGGGTGTGATGTTCATTCTCCCTTTTCTGTAAACCTTGCTTTATCCAGGTCTCAGTGAACTTGAGACGTGGAGGTTCCTAGTTGGGCTTTGGACTTTGGAGAAGAACTTCCAGAACTGCTACATTGGGTGAATGCTCTGGGATGGAGTCTTGTGTGCCAGGCCCAGTGTCAGAGAATTCTGGGTGGTGTTTCAGGCCTGTCAAAGGAAGCTAAGTGCTCAGGGATGGTGTGACAAGTTTTGGACAAAAAGCTTTGGGGGTTGGGCTAGGACGGGGACAGAGACACAGTGTCCAAAAGGACCTGGAATCAGAAAAGAGATTCATGGGAGACAGCGGGAATGATCTTACTTGGATGGCAAAGCCAGGGACATCAGGTCAAGGAGGTTGCACAGGCCTGAAGGGCTGAGCCCAATGTGGCAATGTGTAAGGCTGAAGACTGAGCTGCAATTTTTAAGGGCCACTCAGAAGCCACATCAAGTGGGGCTGACATGAGTACCTTCAGCCCTAGGATTATGGAGTTTCCATGCCCTTCTAGGAATTGCAAAAGTGAGCAGTGGCCAGTTGTCTCCCTATTGATTGTAGCCCACCAAGCCCCGCCATCATTAGTTGCTGTTCCTAGATTATCCTGCACTCTATTAGAGAAACATTTGGTTTCCAGCCACTGAATATGACTTAGAGGAGCCACATGTCAATCTGCTCCCTTTCCAACTGCTACATACCTGGTGTGGTGCATCCAATAGCTTTCATGGCCCTACCTGCTTTCCATTTCCCTCCATAACCACTGTCTAGTAAGACATCTTTGCACCGAATTCTGTTCCGCCCCTAGACCAACACAGCAGGGGGATGTAGAAAGCAAAGCAGGCCACCCAGTAGCTCAGATCTTGAAGAAATCCCTGAGTGTAGTCTCTACTTTTGTTATCTATATTTACCCAACCTGTTTCCTTTGTTTTTTCTTTTATTTACCCCAGCATTTCTGGTGCCCTGCATTGTTTCTCTGTGATTTCACAATGTTGTTTCTGAGCAGAGTAATCTGACACTAGTGGTGGCTGCTGCCTGTGATTTTGCCAGTTTTTCCTTGGAGAGGCTATTGGGAGGCTGCTTCTGATCCACCTTTGTTTTTTTCAATTCTTGAATTTCATTGCTTTCTAAGGTTAAATATATTCTGATATATGTCACATTTTATTTACTATCAATCCATTGATTGATATTGGGCTTGTTTCCACCTTTTGGCTATTGTAAATACATATGTTTAAATTCCTGCTTTAAATTATTTTATGTATATACCTAGAAGTGAAATTGTTGGTCTATATGGTAATTCTGTGTTTAACTTTTTAACAAACCACCAATCTGCTGTCTTATACAATGGATACACCAATTGACATTTCCTCCAGCAGTGTAAAAAGAATTCAATTCCTCCACATCCTTAATCACGTTTTGTGTATTTCTCATTTGGGGGTAATAACCACCCTAATAGATGAGAAGTTATATTCTTCATCTTGGTTTTTATTTGCATTTCCATAATGATTAGTAACTGTGAGCATAGTTTCTTGTGCTTATTATCCATTTGACTATCTTCTTTGGAGAATTGTATATCCAAGTTCTTTACCCACTTCTTTTTTATATTTCAAATTAATATGAGGTACAAATTTTTAGGTTACATTGTTCTCACTTCCAGTGTAAACTTCAAGTTGTAAAAGAGCCCCTTACTTAGGGGGTGTGCTAAACATACTCACTTTGTGCACATTAGATGAGATCTGGCCAATCATCCTCTTCCCTGTCCACTCCCATCTCCTTCTTCACCCCACCTCCTTGTAAGACTATATTTGTGTTTTATCCTTCCTATGAGTGTGTAATTATTTATATATCAGTTTTAGTTTAGTATTCAGTACTTTGGATTTTTTTTTCCATTCTTATGACACTTTACTAAGAAGGATGTGTTTCAACTCCATCCAGGTAAACATAAATATGTAAAGTCTTCATCTTTCTTACAGATGAAAGTACTCCATGTTATGCATATACCATAATTTGTTAATCCATTCCTGGTTTGATGGGTGTTTGGATTGCCTACTCAGCTTGGCAATTATGAATTGAGCTGCAATAAACATTCTTGTGCAAATGTCTTTGTGGCAAAATGATTTATTATTTGTTGTTGAGCTATAATGTTTTTTCAATATCCTGGATACTAACCCCTTATAGGATCATATATAGGATTTTTAAATGTTTTTTCTCATTCTTTGAGTTGCACTTTCATGCCTCTGTTAATACCATTGAATACACAGCAATTTTAATTTTGATAAAGTCTAATTTATATTTTTGTTTTATATCTTAATTTTTGGCATCATATCCAAGAAGTAATTGCCAAATCCAGTGTTAAGAATTTTTCCAATTTTTATTTTAACAGTTTTATAGTTTCACAGACATACTTCAGAGAGCTATCAGGTTTGATTCCATACTACTGCAATAAATTAGATGTTGGAATAAAACAAGCAACAAGAACTTTTGGTGTTCTATTGTGTAAAAATATTATGTTTACATGATCCTGTAGTCTATGAAGTATATAGCAGCATTATATTTAAAAATAGTGTATATACCTTAATGAAAAATTACTTTATTTCTAAAAAATTGATAATTATTATCTGAGCCTTCAGCAAGTTGTATCTTTTCCTGGCAGAGGAGTTTCATTCAATGTTGATGGCTGCTGACAGAAGAGGGTGACAGTTGCTGTAGGCTCTAGTGGAAGTGGCAAGTTCTTAAAATAAGAAAACAACAAATTTTAACTGAATTGATTGACTTTTCCTTTCATGAAACATTTTTTTTTTGTAACATGCACTGCTGTGTGATAGCTTCTTACCCACAATGGAGCTTGTTTCAAAATTGCAGTCAGTTTTCTCCAAATCTGCCCATACTTTATCAGGAAAGTTTATGTTGCATTCTAAATTGTTTGTTTTAATTTCAACAATGTTCACACTATCTTCACTAGGAGAGATTCCATCTCAAAAAGAAACAATAAACACTTTTTATGTTCATCTATGAGAATCAATTCCTCATCTGGTTAAGAATTATCAAGAGATTTCAGCAATTTCATGGCATCATTGTAGTTTTCTTACTCTTTCCACCACATTTGCACAGACTTCCTCCATTGAAGTACTGAATTTCTCAAAGTAATTCTTGTGGGTTGAAATTAATTTCTTCAAAACCCATGCTAATGCCAGTATTGTGATTGGTTGCCATGAATCATGAAAGTTCTTACTTACATTAAAATGTTAAATCCCTTCTAGAAGACTTTCCATTAATTTTGCCCAGATTTAATAGAGAAATCATTACATATGAACACTATATATTATTTATTCATCAAATAGTTATTAATTTTTTATTTTAATCCAGATGTCTTGTTAACTCCATAAAATAAAGAACAATTCAGATGTTTATACAACAAAGCATTATAAATACAACATCTTATTGTAGAGGAAAGTGTTACTTGCAAAAGCCACAAAGGAAGATGAGATTATTTCAGCTTCTTACACTAAATATGATGACAATTTTGAGTGTCAACTGGGCTGAACAATGTGATCCCCTCTCAGGATTGCTTAGGTAACTGGATAGCTCATAAAATAGCTAAGTTTGTTGTTATTTCTGGGCTCTCTTATTCAAATATCTGGCGGTTGATGTGGTGGTTCTCTGGAACTTTAGTAGGTATATCAGCTTGAACATTTTTTTTATTATTGTTTGAGACTCACTAAGGGTACAAAGAATTAGGTGACGCTCATTGCATTTGTCAAGCAAAGAACCTCTTATAACTGTGTCCTGCCTCCAAGAGGTGTGCCATACACAATGACCCCCATCCCCCTCCCACCTCACCTCTAATAGATCCCTTCATCCCTTACTTCCCACCCTGTATTGGATCACCTGCTGCCTTCATATCAGAATTGAGTATATTGGATTCTTGCTTTTCCATTCTTGTGGACACTATAATTTTAAAAATAATATTTCTTAAATAAGACATGAAGGTCAAAATTACTCCTTGATTCATGAATTGCAGAAGAAATGAATATTATGTTAGAAGTCATAAAAAGAATGTGAATCTTGTACATCTCCAACAGAGCTCTTGGGCCACCAAGTATATAGTTAATAAGCAGTAAAGTTTTAAAAGAAATCATTTTGTTTCTGAGCAGATTGTCTCAACAGTGGGCATATAATAATCAGTTCTAAACTATAAACAATTGTGCTGTCATTTAAGTTTTGTTCTTCCATTTATAGAGTACAGGTAGAATAGGATGATTATGATGATTCTTGATGACTCTTGAATTTTCATAATGATAAATAAGCATTGGCTTCAACTTGAAGACACCAACTGAATTAGCCCCTATGAAGAAAGTCAGCCTATTTTTTTTAAGCCCTTGAATTCAGGCATTGAATTTTTACAAACAGCTATGGAAGTCCTAGATGGCATCTTCCTCCAAAAGATCATTTAATTTACATTAAAAATCTATTGGTTACTGTAGCCAAATTTATCAATTATCTTACCTAGATCTTCTGAATAACTTGTTGCAACTCCTACTTCTTTTACCACAGTTTTTTTATGGTTAGAACATCCTTAATTAAAGCTTCTTAACTGACCTGCAATACTTGAAACTTTTGTTATGCAACTTTCTCAAATCTCTCAGCATTTGTAGAATTGAAGAGCAAAAGGAACTTGCTCTAAACTAGACTCTGGGTTTGGGTAATATTGTAGATGGTTTTATATTCTGTACAGACCACTAAAACTTCCTCCACATTATGAAAAAGTGTGCTTTCCATCCTTATTATTCATGTATTCATTGAAGCAGCAATTTAAATTTTCTTCAAGAACTTTTACTTTATGTTTAAAAATTGGTGAACTAGGAGGTGGAGCATGATGGCACATGGGATAAACGTTTAGCTCAGCTCTCCTGGAACAACAGGTGAAAAGGAGTGGGCTAGATCATTTCCAGTGGGGAATACTGGTGTAGACAGGCAGTTTGTGGTGTGCAGCAAAGTGTAAGTCAGAGCTGCAAAGGCTGCTAGAAAAATTTCAATGCCATTGTTGAAGGGGTGGGCACCAGTGGTGGTAACTAGCCCCTCCCTTAAGGAAGATTACAATTCCCAGTTCGTGGGGAAACTAGGTGTTGTGTGGAAAAACTGGTGAAGTGTAAACTCTTGAGCAGAATTTGGCTGTCAGATAGGGTGCTGTCTGGAGCAGTATAGCAGGCACTACGTTGCTGGAGAAAATCAGGTGGGAAGGATCCTGGTCAGGAAGCAGACATATTTTGAAATTTCAGAAATGGAAACTGCCACAGGCACCTTTTTGCAAGGGCCAGATGCGGCAATTTGAGTCTCACCTTCAGACAGCCATCCTGCACCCAAAGCAGGTCCAGGATACACCGCACTTCACAGGAACTGTTGCAGGGAGAATTTGTGAAACCTGTCTGGGAAGATTTTTTTTTTTTTTAATTCGGTGGAATCAACAATTTGGTGGGATCTAAGCACCAAGCCGGTAGACAGGTAACCACCAAAAACACCGTATACAGTGAATCAGGAATAAGCCTGGGAATAACTCACAGCGCCACCTGGTGTCCAGAAAGAATATTGTAACATACATATATTCCTACTAAAGTTTATCCCTATGGCATACATACAGTCGTATATATTTTTTTATTTACACACATACATATATATATAGGAATAATATTTGTGTTGTTGGTACCTTTTTTCTTTCTTTTTCTTTGCTCATTCTGTTTGCTCTTTTGCATTTTTCCTTTTCTTGTAGGATTTATTGTTAATTTTCTTTTTTAAATTATTATTAATACTATTTTTTTCTTTTCCTCTTCTTCCCTTCCTATAGTGCCTAAAAGTGTTTACATCAAACTATTAGAATTTTTTATTGTTATTATTTATTTAGTTAGTCTCTTTATGTGTTTCTGATTGTCTGTGCACTGGTGTGCCTGTGTGTCTGGTAAGAAAAAGCAGAAATGTTGGAGCTGAGCTGAGAGAAGAGATAGATAATTGCACATCTTTTCTCACAAGGCGAGCTGTGACTCCACGGAAACAAATTTCAGGTACAGAATTCATCCCTAGGAGGATGTGTGTCCATCCCCTCCCCACAAGACTTGCTTGCTTGCTGTGGAATCTCTACTAGTGAGCCTTGAACTGAGGTTCTCTTCTCTCACCCCACTGGAGTGAGTTGCTAGAAGCTGGGACTACTTCTGCAGAGATTCCATGCTGTGAGCCTATGAAATTCCCTTGTCTGGCAGGAAGTTTGAACAAACATATTCCTTGCCAATTTGAACTTCTAATCTGCCCTTTTCCCCTTGCCTGGTGGTCTAGAAGTCCAACTACTGCAGAGACCAGAATGTCTCCAATTCTTGGCTAGGACTAGGCCAGGCATTTCATAGGTGGTGGCAGCGCAGCTAAAATGTATCTGTGAATTTGGTAACAGTGCAGAAAATATACAGAGTGGAAGGTGTCTGACCTGGCTCTGAGAAAGTGTACGTGAGCAGGGGGTGGGGGCTTGGGTCTTCACATGATGGGTGGAGAAATGGAAACTCCTGAGGTGTGCAAACTCAAGTGGAGACATCTCCCACCCAACATCACCATTAATAGAGTGATCCTGCTAGGGTCTAATTAAGGAGAGTCAACTCCCAAACTCTGTGGTCTGCCAGAGGGAACCAGACCTCACCCTATACGGATACCTGAGCTGTAGAATAGCAGTGGCAAAGATGCGGTGGTTGAGGGAAAAATGCATTTGCTGCCTGGATATCCTCAGGTTTAGATTGAGCTCAGGTTCAGATTGAGTACCTGAGGCAAGCAGACTTCAGCTCCCCCTCCTGGCTGTTGCCAGAGGGTGGTAGCTGACAGGAGGAGGCATTGAATATATTTTGACTCTGACAGGTACAAAGCCCTGCTACATTTGCTTATTGGACAGAAGTGAGCCACAGAAATTGTCTTAACAGAGATTGGCAGTGGGGTTACTAGAGACTGGGATTACCAGGCTCCAGTGGTGATGGAGGAGCAAGGTGGGGAAAGAGGCATCAGACACCTTGGTACAAACCTTCTACTGGACTGGCCTTTCTGACTCCTTAGAGCACCAGAGTCAGCCACATTTGAGCTACCAGTAGACTCCTGATATCTAGTTGCTGGAGATTTTTTGAATGCTCCGACTAGAGAGTAGAGAGTGGGTGGTGATTGGAACACTTGGTTTGTAACTCTTGAACTGGTCTAATCAACCAAGGACCCTCAAAGGTGGTAATATGGTTCTGTTGTAGTGGGAAGGTTTGATTTTCTTATTCCAGGTGTTGCATTTGAGGAGCAGGATGTCTTACATGCTTGTATTTCTCCACAGCTGAAACTTCAACCTAGAGTCACTGATTCACTAGGATTGGTCAGAGATCAGCAGAATACAAGACAAAGCCAACTAGCCCCACCACACCAAGCAGATATCCAGAGTCTCAGGCTGTAGTACTGTACAGGTCCTTTGCAAAGCTGTAGAGGAAAAGCTACAGTCATCAGTCCCAGCTATTTGGTAAAGAGCTAGTCAACCACAACACCAGAAGTCCTCAATCCAACTTCACCTTACATGCTCATCTAGCCAAAAGGTGAAATACAATCAGAAATGAAAGAAAAAAGATAAGCACAGATTTTGCAGAAATTCAGAAAATACTTAATGAATGTTACAAATACTCTATTACAACTACTTTATACTCAATTGTCAGAAATATGAAAATTTGAAGGAAATTGACCAATACTTGGGATCACACCATCTTCCTAGACTTAGCCAGGAAGAAGTGGAAATGTAGAACAGACCTACATTAAGTTCTGAAATAGCATCAACTATGTAAAATTTTCTCAAAAAGAAAAGACCAGGATCAGAAGGCTTCACATCAGAATTCTTCTAAACCTTAAAAGAGGAACTAGTGCCCATATTTCTTAACATTTTACAAAACATAGGAAAAGAAGGAGTACTTCCCAACACATTCTATGAAGCAAACATCATTCTGATCCCCAAACCAGGAAAAGACCCAATAAGAAAAAAAAAGTACACACCAATATCTCTAATGAATATTGATGCAAAAATATTCAATAAGATCCTAGCAAACAGAATCCAGCAACACATCAAACAAATTGTACATCATGACCAAGTGGGTTTTATCCCATACTTTTAAGGCTGGTTCAATATATGTAAATGTATAAATATAATACATCACATAAACAAATTAAAAAACAATGACCATATGCTTCTCTCAATTGATGCAGAAAAAGCTTTTGATGATATACAGCATCCTTTTATGATCAGAAAACTTAAGGAAATAGATATAGAAGGGACATTTCCTAAACTGATAGAGGCCATCTACGGCAAACGTACAGCCAATATTATATTGAATGGAGTAGAATTGAAAACATTTCCACTCAGATCAGGGACCAGGAAAGGTTGCCCACTATCTCCACTGCTATTTAACCTTGTATTAAAGCTTACATAGCAAACTTGTAACCTTACATAGCACCCTGTTTAACCATGTAAGGAAAGGTAGCCATTGCAATTAGACAATCAATGGTATCCATATAGGGTCAGAGGAGATCAAACTTTCTCTGTTCACAGATGATATGATTGTATACCTGGAAAACTCCAGGGACTCAACCACATAACTCTTAGAAGTGATCAAGGAATACAGCAGCTTCTCAGGCTACAAAATCAATACTCACAAATCAGTAGCATTCATATATACCAATAATAGTCAAGCTGAAAAAACAGTCATGGACTCTATTCCTTTTACAATAGTGTCAAATAAAATGAAATATCTGGGAGTGTACCTAACAAAGAGCATGAAAGATCTCTAAAATGAGAACTATGAAATTCTGAGAGAAGAAAGAGCCAAAGATGTCAGCAAATGGTAAAATATACCAAACTCATGGATGGGAAGAATCAACATTGTTTAAATGTCCATACTACCCAAAGCAATCTAAATATTTCATGCAATCCCCATCAAAGCACCTCTGTCATACTTTAAAGATCTGGAAAAACTAGTACTTTATTTTATATAGAAACAGAAAAAAAAAAACCTCAAATAGCCAAGACATTACTCAGAAATAAAAACAAATCAGGTGGAATCACTTTACAAGACCTAAGACTATACTATAAAACTATAGTGATCAAAACTGCATGATGTTGGCACAAAAATAGAGAGGTAAACAGAATTGTGAACCAAGAGATTAATCCAGACACTTATCATCATTTGATCTTGGATAGGCTTATCAAAAACTTAAATTGGGTGAAAGACTCCCTATTTAACAAATGGTGCTGAGTGAACTGGCTGGCAACTTGTAGAAGACTGAAACTGGACCCACACATTTCACCTCTAACAAAAATGGAATCCCACTGGATAGAAGACTTAAACCTAAGACATGAAACCATAACAATTCTTGGAACGCGTGCAGGGGAAACACTTGAGAAAATTGACCTGGGAGAAAACTTTATGAGGAGGACCACCAGGGCAATTGAAGCAATATCAAAAATACATTACTGGAAGATGGTGGATGGGACAGATGTTTAGCTCCACTCTCTCACAACATCAGATGAGAGGGAGGGGGCTAGATATTTCCCTGAGTGGAGTGTTGGTGTAGATAGGCAGCTCAGGGTGTACAGCAAAGTGGTGGTTTGCTAGACTTGAAGTGTAAACTGGAGCTGTGAAGTCTGCTAAGAGAAAGTTTTGTTCCATTGTTTTTTTTTTTTGTTGTTGTTGTTGTTTTTTATTGAATCATAGTTGTGTACATTAGTTCAACCATGGGGTACAGTGTGGGGGCTTCACATGCAATCTGATATTTTATCAACCTGATTGACATACCGTTCATGATATTTTCTCGTTTACTATATGAAAACATTTTTGATCCGTATTGAAGCAGCACGAGGGGCCAGCAGCGGCAGTCAGCAGCAACCAGTCCCACCCCCACAGTGGACTGCAGTTCCCAGTTCATGGGGAAACTAGGTGTTTTGTGGAAAGTTCTGTGAACTGTGGACTCCTGAGCAGAATTTGATGACCAGAAAAGGGTGCCATTAGTAACAGGAGGGAGCTAAGCAGCCAGATAGAAAATGAAGGGGAAAGGATCCCACCAAGGAAAGAGACACATTTTGAAATGTTGGAAATGGGGACTGCCACAGGCACTTTTTACCAGAATAGCAGTTGTGAATGGACTAGATCATTTCTGGTGGGGAATATTGGTACAGACTGGCAGTTCAGGGTGTGCAGCAAACTGGTGGATTGCTGGACTCAAAAGTATAATCATGAGCTGCGGAGACTGACAGAAAAGTGTTGGTGCTGCTGCCAAATCAGTGGGCACCAGTGGCAACCAGCCCCTCCCCCACAGAAGATTACAATTCCCAGTTCGAGGGGAAACTAGATGAGTGGAAAGATTGGTGAAGTGTGGACTCCTGCACCGAATTTGGAGGTCAGATAGTGGTGCCATCTGGAACAGGACAGCTGAGGCTAGACAGCCAGTCAGACATCTTTTGAAATTTCAGAAATGGCGACTGCCTTTTCCTATAGTCCAGGCACAGTGTTAACAGTGATAACAGTGTAAACCTTGAATTAGGTATAAGCCTGGGAACCACTCACAGTGCCACCTGGTGTCCAGAAATTATATTGCAATATAAATATATCCCTACTAAAGTTGACCCATATGTGATATGAATAGTTTTGTGTGTGTGTGTGTGTGTGTGTGTGTGTGTATAGTGGTTGGTCCATTTTTTTTCTTTTATCTTTTCTCATCCTTTTATTGTAGGAATTATTTTTAAATTTTTTTATTAATAGAGTGCTTACATCAGACTTTTAAGTTTATTTTTCTTTTAGTTCTTTTATGATTATCATCATTTTTGTTATTGTTTTTTGTCTATATGTTTATTTGTTACTGATTTTCTGTGCATCTGTGTGATTGTGTGTCTGGTAGACTTTTCGTCTGTTTAAGTGCTCGTTTGGTTTCAAAGTGTTTTGTATTTTGCTAAATCCTCGGGTTGGCTACTTTTCCTAACTCCAGTTTTCAAATTCAACAAGAACAAGGGGGTTTGGGGGTGATAGCTGACTGTAGCCAGCCTTCAGCAGAAGATTCAGTCCAGAGAGAGTGATAACGGCCAGAAAGAATCCAACAAAGCCAAAGGACAAGAACCAAGCTGAGAGAAGAGATAGATAGTGCACGTCATCCTTGTGGAGGCAAGCTATGACTCCAAGGAATAAAATTTCAGGTACAGCTCTCATCCTAAAGAAGACATGTGCCCATCCCTTCCCCTAAGATAGTTGCTTGCTTGCTGTGGGATCTCTGCTAGTGAGCAATAAACTGAGGTTCTACACTCTCACCTGACTGGAGAGAATTGCTGAAAGCTGGGACGCCTTCTCCAGAGAGCCCCTGCTGTGAGCCCAGGAATTTCCTTGTCTTGCAGGAATATTGAACAAATATTTGTCTTGCCACCTTGAACTTCCAGTCTATCCTTCTCCCCTAGACTGGGGGCCTACAAGTCCAACCTCTGCAGAGACCAGAATATCTCCACTTCTTGGCTAGGCCTGGGTATTGCATAGATGGAGGCAGTTCAGCTGTGCTGTATCTGTGAATCTAGTAACAGTACAGAAAGACATAGAGGGAAAGGTGACTGACCTGGCCCTGAGAAAGTGTATCTCAGCAGCGGGCAGAGTCTTGGGTCTCAGCGCTATGAGTGGAGACTCGGCAACTGCTGAGGCGCATGAACCCAAGTGGAGAACCTCCCACCCAACATCAGCATTAATAGAGTGATCCTGCTGGGGTCTAATTTTGGAGACTCACCTCCCCAACTCTGTGGTCTGCCAGAGGAAATCAGACCTCACCCTATAGGGATCCCTATAGACTGCAGAAAAGTGGCAACAAAGGTGTGGTGGCTGAGGGAGAAATTCTTTTGCTGTCAGAATATCCTCATGTTTAGATTGAGCTCAAGTGGAACTTTCTCTACCTGCCACTGAGTGCCTGAGGCAGGCAGGCTTCAGCTTCCTCTGCTGGATGGTGGCGAAGTGTGGTAACTGTGAGGAGGAAGTATTGACTTTACTTTTACTCTGGCAGGAACATAGCCCTGGCACATTGGCTTATTGGACAGAACTGGGCCACAGAGAAGGTTAACAGAGACTGCCAGTAGGGCTATAAGAGACTGGAGTTACCAGAGTCTTTTGGTGAAGGGTGAGCAAGGTGGGGGAAGAGGCATCAACCCCTTTGTTCCAAACCTTCTACTGGATGGGCCTTTCTGACTCCTCGGAGCATCAAACATGCTCAAGTCACACTCAAGCTACCACTAGATTCCTTATATC
Source organism: Arctocebus calabarensis (assembly GCA_963573935.1). Lineage (NCBI taxonomy): Eukaryota > Metazoa > Chordata > Mammalia > Primates > Lorisidae > Arctocebus > Arctocebus calabarensis. The sequence continues at coordinate 17,270 of CAUYON010079406.1, forward strand.
TAGTTTCTGGAGACCTTTTGAACTCTCCAGCTAGAGAATGGGTGCTGTTTTGGACAATTGGTTTGGAACTCTTGAACAGAACAAATCACCTGAGGACACTCCAAGGTGTTATCCAGGCTTTGTTGTAGTGGGAAGATTTGATATTCCTTTTCCAGGTATTACCAGTGGGGGATGAGATGTCCTAGTTGCTTGTATTTCTCCAAAGCTGAGACTGCAACCCAGAGTCACTGATTCACTAGGATTGGATAGAGGTCAGCTGAATACAAGACTGAGCCACCTACCCCACTCTACAAAGCAGGCCTCCTGAGTCACAGACTGTAGTACTGTGCAGGCCCTTTGCAAAATTGTAGAGGAAAAGCTACAGTCACTAGTTCCAGTTTATTGGTAAAGGGCTGGTCAACAACAACCCCAGAAGTCTCCAATCCAATTTCACCTTATCTGCTCATCTAGATAAACAGTGAAAAACAATACTGGAGTGGAATCAACAGAAAAACTCTGGCAACATGAATAATCAGAACAGTTCAACTCCCCCAAGGAATGACAAACCAGCCAAACTAGAGGATCACATTCACAAACAGATGTTTGAGATGTCAAAAATCGACTTTATAATTTGGATGGCAAATAAGATTAACAGAATGGAAGTAAAGTTGGAGTTAAAATTCAAGGAATAATTCAAAAAATGTCTCAAGAATTCAATGAATTCAAAGGCAAAATCACTAAAGATTTAGACTGATTGAGAAAAGAAGTTGCAGCCTTCCAAGATATGAGAAATACAGTAGAATCCCTCAGTAACAGAATGGAGCAGGCAGAAGGAAGGATTTCCGACATCTAAGACAAAGCTTTTGAATACTCTCAAATGCTCAAAGAGGAAGAGAAGTGGAAAGCAAAAACGGATCATTCCCTCAGAGAGCTCTGGGATAATTCGAAGATAATTTGCCTTATAGGGATCACTGAAGGTGATGAAATAGTTTTGCAAGGCATAAAGACTCTACCTCATGAGATTATGAAAGAGAACTTTTCAGAAAAGCCAAGGAATTCTGAAATTCAGATAGCAGACAGTTTCAGAATCCCTGCAAGATTCAACCTGAAGAAGACATCCCCCAGGCACATCATAATTAACTTCAATAAGTTAATATGAAGGAGAAAATTCCGAAATCAGCCAGACTTAAGAAAACAATAACCTACAAGGGGAAGAATATTTGAATGACTGCACATCTCTCTGCTGAAAACTTTCAAGCTAGAAGAAGATGGTGATTGACTTTTAATCTCCTAAAACAAAATAACTTTCAATCCAGGATCCTGTATCTAGCTAACCCGAATTTCATTTCTGTTGGAGAAATTAAATACTGTAATGACATTCACATGTTGAAGAAATTTGCCATAACAAAACCAGCTCTCCAGGATATTCTCAGATCTATCCTCCATAATGACCAGTGCAATCCTCCACCACAAAAGTAAAGTCACTCAGAAACATTTGATCAAAGTCCAACATGCACAGTGGTGAAAGGATTAAAAATGTCCATTGGTCTTTTGAAAAACTCGATACCCAATATTCTACCATGCCTATCAATATTCTCAATTAACATGAATGGCTTAAATTGTCCTCCAAAGAAGTACAGGCTGGCTAACTGGATACAAAAACTCAGGCCAGATATCTGCTGCATAGAAGACTCTCATCTTACCTTAAAAGGTAAATATAGACTCAAGGGGAAGGGATGTTCATCTATATTTCAGGCAAATGGAATGCAGAAAAAAAGCAGATTTTGCCATTGTATTTGTAGATACACTAGGCTTCAAACCAACAAAAGTAAAGAAGTATAAAGATGGTCACTTCATATTTGTTAAGGTCAATACTCAATATGATGAGATTTCAATTGTTAATATTTATGCACCCAACCAAAATACACCTCAATTTATAAGACAGACTCTAACAGACATTAGCAACTTGATTTCCTCCTGCTCCATAGTAGTCGGAGATTTTAACACTCCTTTGGTAATGTTGGATACATCCTCCCATAAGAAGCTAAGCAAACAAAGTTTATATTTAAACTTAACCATTCAACATTTGGATTTAACAGACATCTACAGAACATTTCATCCTAACAAAAGTGAATACATATTCTTATCAGCCCATGGGACATATTCCTAAATAGATCACATCTTAGTTCACAAATCTAACCTCAGCAAATGTATAAGAATTGAAATTATTCCTTCCATCTTCTTGGATCATCAGGAAATAAAAGAGGAACTCAGAAACAACAGGAATCTGCATACTCATACAAAAACATGGAAGCTAAATAACCTTATGGTGAATGATAGCTGGTTCATACACAAGATTAAGAAGGAAATTACCAAATTTTTGGAACAAAATGATAATAAAGACAAGAATTATTAGATCCTTGGGGAGACTGCAAAGGCAGTCCTAAGAGGTAAATTTATAGCACTGCAAGCTTTCCTAAAGAGAATGGAAAGATATGAAGTTAACAACTTAATGGGACATCTCAAGCAATTGGAAAAGGAAGAATATTACAATCCAAAATCCAGAAGAAGAAAAGAAATAACCAAAATTAGAGCAGAATTAAATAAAGTTGAAAACAAGAGAATTATAAAACAGATGAATAAATCAAAAAGTTGCTTTTTTGAAAAGGTCAATAAAATACATAAACCTTTAGCTAACCTAACCAGAAAAAAAAAGAGTCAAATCTCTAATTTCATCAATCAGAAATGGTAAAGACAAAAAAAAAAAACTGACTCCTCAAAAATTCAAAAAAATCCTTAGTGAATATTACAAGAAACTTTATTCTCAGAAATATGAAAATCTAAAGGAAATTGACCAGTATTTGGAATAATACCAACTTCCAAGACTTAGCCAGAATGAAGTGGAAACGTTGAACAGGCCTATATCAAGTTCTGAAATAGCATCAACTATACAAAATCTTCCTGAAAGGAGAAGCCTGAGACTTCAAGTCAGAATTCTACCAAATCTTAAAAGAGGAACTAGTACCTATATTACTCAATCTTTCCCTAAATATAGAAAAAGAAGGAATATTAACCAACACATTCTGTGAAGCAAACACCACTTTTTTTCCCAAACCAGGAAAAGACCCAACAAGAAAAGAAAATTTTGGACCAATATCACTAATGAATATTGATGAAAAATATTCAACAAGATCCTAGCAAGCAGAAACCAGCAACACATCAAACAAATTATACACCATGACCAAGTGGGTTTTATCCCAGGGACTAAATTCTGGTTCAATATACATAAATCTATAAATATAATTCATCATATAAACAAATTAAAAATCAAAGACCATATGATTCTTTCAAATGATGAAGAAAAGAACCTTTTGATAATTTCCAGCATCCCTTCATGATCAGAACACTTAAGAAAATTGGTATTGAAAGGATATTTGTTAAACTGTTAAGGCCATCTGCAGCAAACCTACAGGAAATATCTCATTCAGTGGAATTAAATTGAAATAATTTCCACTCAGATCAGGAATCAAACAAGGTTGCGCATTGACTCAACTGCTCTTTAACATTGTAATGGAAGTTTTAGCCACTGTAATTAGGGAAGAAAACGCAATCAAGGGTATCCATGTAGGGTCAGAAGAGATCAAACTTTCACTCTTCACAGAGAATATGATTGTACATCTGGAAAATGCCAGGGATGCTACTACAAAACTCTTAGAAATAATGAAGGAATACATCAGTTTCTCAGGTTACAAAATCAACACTTATAAATCTGTAGCCTTTGTATATACCAATAATAGTCAAGCTGAAAACACAGTTAAGAACTCTATTCCGTTCACAGTAGTGCCAAAGAAGATGAAATATTTGGGAGTTTACCTGACAGAGGACATGAATGATCTCTATAAAGAGAACTATGAAACTTCAAGAAAAGACATAGTTGAATATGTTAACAAATGGAAAAACATACCATGCTAATGGATGGGAAGAATCAACATTGTCAAAATGTCCATACTGCCCAAAGCAATGTACAATTTTAGTGCAATCCCTATTAAAACTTCATTGTCATACTTTAAAGATCTCGGGAAAAAATGCATCATTTTGTATGGAATCAGAAAAAGCTTTGCATAGCCAAGACATTACTCAGAAATAAAAGCAAAGCATGAGGAATCACACTACCAGACCTCAGTCTATACTATAAATCGATAATGATCAAAACAGCATGGTACTTGCACAAAAACAGAGAGGTAGATGTATGGAACAGAATAGAGAACCAAGAGATGAACCCAGCTACTTAGTGTTATTTGACCTTTAACAATCCAATTAAAAACATTCATTGGAGAAAAGATACCCTATTTAACAAATGGTGCTGGGTGAACTGGCTGGTAACCTTTAGAAGGCTAAACTGGACCCACACCTGTCACCATTAACTAAGATAGACTTTCACTGGATTAAAGACTTAAACTTAGACACAAAACTATAAAAATACTAGAAGAAAGTGCAGGGAAAACTCTAGAAAGAATCAGCCTAGGCTAATCTTTTATGAGGAAGACCCCTGGGCAATTGAAGCACCATCAAAAATATACTACTGCTGATGGCCCGGTGCCTGTGGCTCAATGGGCTAAGGCACCAGCCACGTACACCTGAGCTGGCGGGGTCGAATCCAGCCCGGGCCTGCCAAACAACAATGACGGCTGCAACCAAAAAATGTCCGGGCATTGTAGCGGGTGCCTGTAGTCCCAGCTACTTGGGAGGCAGAGGCATGAGCCTCGCTTGAGCCCAGGAATTGGAGGTTGCTGTGAGCTGTGATGCCACAGCACTCTATCCAGGGTGACAGCTTGAGGCTCTGTCTCAAAAAATATATATATACACTACTGCTACCTGATCAAACTAAAAACTTCTGCACAGTCAAGGACACAGTAAGTAAAGCAAGCAGACAGCTCTCAGAATGAGAGAAGATATTTGCAGGTTATGTCTCCGACAAAGGTTTAATAACTAGAATACACAGAGAACTCTAATGGATTAGCAAGGAAAGAACAACTGTTCCCATCTCAGGGTGGGCAAGGGACTTGAAGATAAACTTCTCTGAAGAATACAGGTACATGGCCTACAGACACATGAAAAAATGCTCATCTTCCTTACCCATCAGAGAAACGTAAATCAAAACTACTTTGAGATATCATCTAACTCCAGTAAGATTAGCTCACATCACAAAATCCCCAAACCAGAGATGTTGGCGTGGATGTGGATAAAAGGGAACACTTCTGCATTGCTGGTGGGAATGCAAACTAATATACTCCTTTTGGAAAGATGGTTAGAGAATACTTAGAGATCTAAAAATGGATCTGCCATTCAATCCTGTAATTCCTCTACTAGGTATATACCCAGAAGACCAAAAATCATATTCTAACAAAGATATCTGTACCAGAATGTTTATTGTAGCCCAATTCTTTTTTTTTAATGGTTTTCAAATTTTTATGGTAGCAGCCCTATTTCTTTCTTAGTTTTTTTTTTTAAATTGTATTTTATTATTCTACATTACATTATTCCCTCCCACCCCCTAATGGTAAGACAGAATTTATTCACAGAAAAGAATACAGAAAACACTAAAGCTCCTGAAAGAGGGAGAGAATTCTAGTGGGGACAGAGATGCTCTCTCCGTTTCTCTCCCAGTCTTTCCCCATCTCCTCCTTTAGGCCTATAGTCTCAGGGTATATATAGGTGTATGGGTTCCTTGGCCAGGAAACGAATGAATACAGCCCATTCTGCCAGGGGCAAGGTGAATGAATGTATCAATGAATGGATACAGTCCATTCATGGAATTGAGGCCTAGGAAATTCACAAGAAATTGACCTAGGCATAGGAAATAGGGGTTCCACATTTAGTCCTAAGTGTGAACTGAAGGAGACACCAAGGCACAGGTGTCTCCTCAGCAGTTGTCCAGCCTTTTTGGAAACTGGAGCCTCTGGTGGAGGTTGGAGGTCCCCCTCCTTGCCTGTCATCCAGTCCGCTGGCTCTTCAGCAGGCTGCTGCACCACCTACACTGCCAAGGAGGAGGTGGCAGGCCCCCCAGGCCCGCTGGATCTGGCTAGGGTGCCAATTGTCCTGCATCAATTCTCCCTTTCTGAGTAGAAACTCCAACTGCTGTTAGGGAAAAGGGGTGAAGACTCGATCTAACTGCTTCCTGCTGAATCGGGCGATGATAGAAGGGGTCAGTTGGGGTTTCTCCAGAGGAGAGTGATACAGGGCTTCATGGACTGGAACTATCTCTATTGGGCGTGGCTTGATGGCATTTCTGGAAAACATAGCTCTGATTAGTTTAATTAGTAATAGGCAAATGTAAAGGTAGAACAGCATCAGGTCAGAAGCACTTATTCAATGATGCTAAAAGAAAACCATATTATGGTTTTTCTTTCTGTTTCCTAAATAATAACTTCAAACTTTCTTTTGTCTCACAAGTGTAGGTGGTTTGTGTTTGGCTGTCTTCATTGCCTGCCACTGACTACATTGGAAACACTTGTTTTTTGCTCCTCTGGTTTCCCTCTGCCCCTGAAGGTTGCTCGTTTGTCAGAGTGCCATTACTACAGCTGTCATTCTTTTCTGTTCCTTTCTCTCTTTTTCCTCCTTTCTCTCCAGATCTCAGTTACAAAAGACCATAGTGGCTGTTTTAAGAAGATTCTC
>CAUYON010079409.1:0-23285 GCA_963573935.1 Arctocebus calabarensis
GTCCGCTGCGTCTCGCACCGCCCGGGCTCTGGCCGTGGGTCCCCGGGGGGTTCTTGCCCGCACCAAGAGCGGTGGCCTCGGGGCCGTACCCAGCCCGAACAGAACCCGAACCCGACCCCGAGAGAACCCCAGAGGTGTAAATCTTGGGCTCAGCGGCCGCCTGTCTTTGCCACCAAGCTCTGTTTTTTTTTTTTTTTTTTTGGTAGAGAAAGAGTCTCACTTTATCGCCCTGGGTAGAGTGCCGTGGCCTCACACTGCTCACAGCAACCTCCAGCTCTTGGGCTTAAGCGATTCTCTTGCCTCAGCCTCCCTAGTAGCTGGGACTACAGGCGCCCGCCACAGCGCCCAGCTATTTTTTTGTTTTGCAGTTTGGCTGAGGCCGGGCTTGAACCCGCCACCTTCGGTATATGGGGCCGGCGCCCTACTCGCTGAGCCACAGGAGCCGCCCTGATTTTTCTGTTTTGTTGTCTGTTGTTATAGACACCATTAGCAAGTTACCTCATGGTTAAAGATGGGTACCCGAAACTGTATCTTAACATTGTAGTCAGCACAAGAAGACAAGTCAAAAGACGTTTCCAGGAATGAGCACATACTTCTTCTGAATACATCTCATTGGCAGAAGTTAATCACATGGTCAGTTAATCACAAGGAAAGTGATGAAATGAGCTCTTTATCTAGGAAGTCATTTGCCAACTAAATTGAGGATTCTGTTCCTGAAAATGAAGGTGAAAACAGACATTACAGGAAAACGTGTCAGGGTCTATCTCGCCAGGAAAAGCATCTCTTTTTGTTTAAGGATAACTGTGACATTTGCCTTCTGATGGATGGGGCTGCGTCTCATACAAATAAGAAGAAAGTGGGACAGATTTCCTTTTTTGTAAGCTTTTTCATTCAAGCTATTATCAGTATTATGTTGATCTTTGCTTTACTTTACAGCAAGGTACATTTGAAATTATGCTGTTTAAGTGAACAACTAAAAAATTTCAGTTTCAAAGTAGATTGATGATCTGTCCACAGTCACACATTGATAAGGAAATAAATTGAACCCTAGTTCAGTTTAACACTCTATTTTTTTGAGCAACAACAAATACATACTCCCAAATGATTTGGATTTTTTAATTTAATTTTTCTAAGAGAGATCAGTAAATGTATGGGCTCTCTTGAGTTCCACAATAAGAGTGATGCTATTAAGCTTAATTGTGAGAATTATTATCTATTTTACATATGTTCCATCCTCAATCTGTGTTTTTAGTAATGTTTTCCAATGCAAATCTTTTTTCTTTCCAGAGGAAAAAAATTAGCACTTAAATGCCACTACATATGGTCAGTGGAATGACTATAAGAGAAGCATATCCAGACACAGGCAGACCCTAGTCATTGACTTACAAAGAACATGTGCAAAAATTTTATCAATCACTTTTTCATCACAGTAGAACAGATGGTTTTTACCACCATTCTCCCAGTGGCCCTTGAATCTGTGCTGGGGGTGGGTCCCTGGGTGTTCAACAGAGGGAAGGCAAATCTATTTCCACAACAGAGTCAGCTCAGCTGGTCTCCTCCCAAGCTACCAGGAAGATCTACTCTATACTAACACTGTCCTTGAGATATGAGAATCCATCACAGGTAGGAATTCCAGGAAATTTCACAAGCATCTTTATTGAGCTTCTATCCTGGTAGAAACTCCATGCACTGTGAGAAAAAATATTATTATAAATCATTATAAAAATTTTAGAAAAAAGAGACATTGCTATCCTTTTACAGATGAAGATGTAATGATTCAAATAATAAATTTCCTAAATTTACACAAATAGTAGGGAATGAAGCCAAGACTTAAAAGCATGTGTTCTTTATTGTGTTTGTTCTTATCCTAAACACATCTTATGCATCCTTACAGAGAGAAAAACTAACCCAATTCTATAACGGAATACTTTTCTTTAATAACAATTCTTAATTTTCTTTTTCATGTAAACCTATTATTACATGTGAAATTATTGTTGTTCACCTTCTTTCATGGGACCTGCTAGCCACTTATTATCAGTTATGTAAACAGTACTTCTTAGACCCATAATATATACATATGGTACATAGATACATTTGTACTTGAAACAAACAAACAAAAAACCCAATAGGAGCTTTGGAGTTCCATGGGATCATGAAATAAGGAAGTTGGATGGAATTTCAGCTATTATCTGGCAAGATCTTTGCCCATCATCATGATCATTTGACCATCTCTCTGACTTCTAGTAGATCCAAGGTCTTACAGATGCAACTGAATAGAGAGTAGGGAAGTCCAAGAAGCTAGAATTTCAGGGTGCACCTAAAGGGTTAGCCAACCAGGCAGAAAGCAGAAGAAACAAGGGTTGCCACCTTCTTTATCAGGGTCTTAGGAAGAATGAATCCTGGATTTAAAAGGGTCAAGGAGGGAGACAGAGGTCTGAGAATTACAGAAGATCTTTATAAGGGACCCTAGAAAAAGAAGTAATCATCTTATGAGCCAAATCTTCTCAAAATAAAATGCATTATGAGCCCTTCACTACAGAAACTGGGATCTAGTAGAACGTCTGAGCTTGCAGGGTTTTCTGCCAGCCTATTTGGCTAGTTAATGTTCTTTCCTGGACCTTAGCGTGAGACAGGGCTAGTGCACAGACTTGCTGGGTGATTTCAGACACATTATTTCACCCACTGGGCTTCTTCTTTTATTTTGAAAATGAAGTAATCAGCCAAACCCCTTTATCAGTAGGATCCTTTACAAATCTATTATGCTTTAACACCATTGTTTCATCACCAAAAGCTTCTTTTCTTGTGTATTACCTTGAGGAACACCTTCAAGGATGGGAGAGCATTCATTCTTCCCTAGAGAAACCTTCGATGGAGCATCACTCATTCTGACTAAACTCAGTCCCCTCTGTGTTCAATTTAAAAATGTATGTAAGCACCAAGAAAAGAGGTTGATTAATTGGTACAAATATAGCTATATGGAAGGAATAAGTTCCAAAGTTCAGTAGCAGGGTAAGGTGACTGTAATGACCCACAACGTATTGTACAGTTCAGACTAATGAGAGGGGATATCGTGAGATGCTCATGACACACACAACTGATATATACTCCAGGTGACAGATGCCTAAGTACCCTGACTTGATCACTCCATGTCACATGTGGTCAGTGTATGCATGGAAATATCAGACATACCCCATAAGTGTGTATAAATAGTATGCACCAATAATTTTTAAAAAATTTAAACATATAAACACCTTTAACTGAAATTAAGTGGCTTGAGCATATCACGTCCAGATACTGAATTTCTGAAGGAAACTGACTTAGTAAATTTCTGAAACTTTCCAAAGCATCATCCACACCTCGAGGATGTATTCGTTGCCAGCTCTGTCAAACAGAAGGTGGCGAGATTCTGCACTGTGAGACAGAGTATCTAACAATCCAATGGGCAGAGGGTCCAAACACGCCCAGGATAATGAATGCTTCACAGCTTTTCTCAGTGGCTCATACAGTGAAAGGAAACCTCTAGCATTTCATAGGATAAGACAGGAGCATAATTATGGAGACCAGAATGGCACAGGACTGAGCTGACGATTGGGAAGATGGTGCCTGTTCAGAGTGAAAGGGAGGTAAGAGATGGCTAGAAAGAGCAGGGAGGCAGTTTCCTTGAAAGACCTGAAAATGAGCAGCAGGGAAGAGAAAGGGATCCAGGCTGTGCACAAAGGCATATTCTTCTCTGAACCACCTAATTCCCCTGCTCAGTATTCATCACTGTCAGGCTCTGAGGAGCCCTCAATGGGGGCTTTATGCTTTATCCTCATTATCTGCTCAGAGATAGAGGGCACACCATGCAAATGAAGCCAGGCCCTCAGATAGGCTGTTAAAATACTGCAATTTGTCAGCATTTAGATAAACAAATGAAGGGCATACTGTTTGTGGGAGGTGGACCCCTGGGAGCTTTCAGGGTATTTTGACACTTGTTGTGAGAACTATCTTAAAGGTCCCCACACAGCCTCCCTCCTTATCACTTAAAGGGAGGATAAAGAGTTGCTAATTTACTTATGACTAAGATTAGTGGGGAGACAGGAGGAATCTCTGCTTTCATCCACTGGTTCTTGGGAAGCTGATTAATGTTCTTCTCATTAGGCGCAGCCTTCTTCGTACACAGCCTCGAGGAGGGAACTTGTAAGCTGTAAGCCTGTAGGAGTGGTTCATAGGAGAAAACATTCTCTCTCCTTTTTCTCATCTTTCTCTCTCTCACACACACAGACACACAGACACATACAAACAGCTAATAAACTTTTTAGTAAAGTGAATCTTATGGCCGACCATAAAACCATGGAATCATTCTTCTCATGCCAAGAATATAGTGCAATAAAGATTTTAAAACCTCTGTCTTGGAATGAACCTTGCTTTGATTCTCCCAGTAACTTTGCATCATTGATTACAGAAAAATGAAATTACCCATGTTAATGGCCCTGAGCTTATAAGGTTGGTCCCTTCTGTCAGCTGGAGGGAAAGCACACTAAGACAGGCAGGGAAGAGGCTGACAAAGCCGCTGTTGGTGATCTAGTCTATTCTCCAGTTTCTTTAAGGTCCTTTAATGATGCTCTAGTGACAGCACCTTAGAAATCAGATGGAATCAATTGTAGCACAATTTCAAAAGCAAGATTATGTGACAATGGGGTCCCCATCCCTTCTGTGAGCATGCCCGGCCACAATGCCGTCCCCCTAAGCTTATTTGCAGCTATTGCCCAGGCTAAAGCTGTTGACAAACCTTCCCACTCAGCCCCATCCGGGGGCCAAACTTTGGTGGCTTGAGCTCCTCATCAATCTCCATTTCTCCCACAAAACCAGAGTCACTAAAATCTCATTTGTGCCTCTTGGCCACTCGAGCCCCTGCACAAACTTTTCTGTTCTTTGTAGGAGAATGATGTGGACTTAATTAAGGGTGGTAACTTATGTGTAAGGCTGTATTGACAGAGGAAATGGGGTGCAGATGTGGTGTGAAATGATGGTGAATTACTCTGAAGAACACTGATCAGGATGAGGGCCCATTATCTGAGGCCAAAAGAAGTTACTGGGCACTCAATTATCGCCCTCTTTGTTACGGCAGCGCACCAGATGGTTCCAGCACTGAAGAGCTTTCTATTATCATAACATTTTCCTAGAGCACCTTTTCTTCTTCTCCAATTCACCATAAGACGATTACCTCCTTATGAGAAGTTGATTGTTGGGAAGGGTGCTGGGGGTCACGCACAGATTTTACGGGGAGTGACAGAAAAAGGGACAGCGGGCTGTGCCTTTAGCACCAGAGCCTGTCGATGGACTCTGCTGGGATTCAGGCCACCCCATAACAGCGCCTAAGAAACAAGTGCTTGTTTCCCTCCTCCCTCTGAATCTGCCACCCCCCCCCCCGCCCTCAAGTCCACAGAACACAGTGTTTGAATGTGAGCGGCTGCACTGCCTTCTGTCAAAGCATTTCCAGCCAAGCGAGCAGTGTGTCTTCTAAGGAACTGAGTGACCCTCAGTAACATTAATTCCCACTCACTGGCAGCGTGGACGCATCAGGTGAGGACAAAAGTAAACGAGCCTGTGAATATAGGGCTAGTCATTAACTCAGGGCACCCAACTCTATCATCTGTCTACCCCTCCCTGGCTCCAGAGAGGGGGGAAAAAACAACAACTCCATGACAAATAAATAAATAAAACTTTCCACCGTGGAAATCTTTGAAGCAGCAAGCCCAGACTTGACGCGTATAGAACCCAGGTGTTTGGGATGATCCGAGGCTCTACAGAAGAACACACAAAATCATGACATGTGGAAATCACATCTTACTATTGTGTTCAAAGCTGAATTACTTTTGGAAAAAAAGAAGTGAATTTTCAAGAAAGTCCAAAGGATGCATCTAGACATTGATTCTAGAACAACTGATTCTACAACTCATAGGAAGATGGGAGAATTCTTCCCCCAGTCCCCACCCAGCCTATGCTCTGAGTTCCCATATTATCTCTTTGACGTCTTTAGAAATTCACCTTTTCTTAGTAGAGTTATAATACACAGACCACAGATTCAAAGCTTAAAGGGAAAAGGACCCTCTCGACTTCTCTCTGAAGTTAACTGTTGTTATGGTTGCATCTGTTTGCTAAACACAATGAGGGTACAAGGAGGGGTAATGTCTTTAGGACTTTTCCTGCTTTAAGACAAAAGCATAGCCCTAATGGTGTCTGCTGGAAATCTGATCATGTGGTTTCCAAGGCTGGCACCCACATCCTACTTTGGGGTTAGCCAAATAAAACTATATTTTGGTTTGGTACTGCTAGCACTGAGGAAATGATGGGTATGATCTCTGGTTCAGAGTTTATGTTTACTTAAACTGCAGCCACCATGAGACACACGGCCATTTTCCGTGACTGAACAAAAGCTTCCCCTTCCTGCCCCCACCCCTGCTGCTTCCAGAGGGAACCTTGGCTCCACTCATCCTTGAAGGTGTTTTCTTATTTAAAGCTACAGACTCCATACTGTTGTTGGCTCACTCAAAGAGATGATCAAATCAAAATGATGCCACGTTTTACCCTAGGAATCAACACTGAAGACCCAAGGCTGTTTATTGTCCACACACACATAAAGCCGTGGGCCGTGCATTGCATGGATCCAATTTCACCTTTGTCTTTTCTTCAGTAAATGAAACAAGCTGTACTAGCAAATAAATAATCAAGTGGTGATAACGTCTGGTTTTCTAAGCATGCACCAGAAAGATCTGTTTTTCTCTAATGACAACCATCACCCCAAAAAGCTCATCAGAATCCCCAAACTTAATTTTGGCTGCAACTAGAAAAGAATGTATGTACATGACTTTAGGCTCAGTTACCACATTTTCATAACCAAATGCTTCTTTTACTTAATTCCAAAGAGGAATCTAAACACCTTTCAAGTATCTTTTTCATGTGACATATACACAATACATCTGTATAATCTATCAGAGAATGGGAGAAGTCAGTCCAAAATGACAAAATTAAAGAACAATTAACAATTGTGCCCTTCACTCCTGCTAGATAAAGCTTTAAGATTAAAACCTGAGATGTATGTTATTCTGTACAGTCTTGTGCCTATAACCTTGTCTTGTACATAAAGACAAGAGATTTTTCAAAACACTCAGTGAAGAAGAACGTTCTGTGCCCATGAAAAATCCCTGATTTTCACTTCACAGAAGTGGTTATTGCCCTGGAAACTGTTGCTTGTCTCTTTTTTAAACTCAGTAATGGGTAGAGAAATAAAACCCTCATGTTTGGAGCCCAGTTCCAGGGATGTCAAGTACAAAGATATGATGATACAAAGGTGTGATGCAGCTATGGGGCAATGAAGAGCTTCAGCAGTGGCTGAAAAGACCCCAAAATTGCCATTAAGCCTACTAAGGATTCTCTAATACACTCCCTACATTTCAAATTTTTGAGCTGTTTATTTATCATTCAAGGAAAAAAATTCATAAGTATCTCCATATCTTCAGTGATAGATAGATAGCACAAAGGAATCAAGGAAGGAAATGGTGGATGAGGACGATGATGGCACCCTGGTGGCACATGCCTTAGTAAAATGAACCACACAGGCCTAAATAATTCTTGTCAACAGCACAATTTTTAAAAATAGGCTGAGAATCTGGAACTTTGTGCAAAATATTTTAATTTTTGAACATTGGCAACTGAAATAAATGCTTTAGAAATATTGAATAAGTTAAATAAAAATTACCTTTAAAAAAATCAGGGCCGCCAGCTATGAGTTTATCATCTTAAAGGGTACATGGTTTTAACTAGTCAGTGGAATATGTATTTCAGCCACTCCTTATCTCTTTGGAGTGAGGGGACTGCACGCCAAGTGAAGGGACCAATGCTAGACCTTGGAGGAGCCTACAGAACTTCTGTGAAAGGCTTTTAAGATGTGTTGTCTTACAGTAGAGAAAGAACACATTCTGAGGTTAGCCCCAGCACAAGGCTTCCCTATATTTCTACATTGAAAAAAGTCATCAGTGTCCTCACCTGTCCCTGTTTATTACGCGGGGCTGCTTTTAATTTGTTCTGAATAAGAATACCAGAGCTGTCATTCATCTAAAACCTGAAAATCCAGTGTGATGACATTATATTTTGGAACAAAAATTGGTACACATTGTTGACCGAGACTTGTATCACTTCTAAAGATGAAAAATACCCTGGGAGACCTCATCTGGATACAAACAATTTGAAGATTCTGGGGTGGTTTGATAGAAACAGCAAAGAGATTATTTAGAGCCCCAGCTCCTGGTGGCCAGATGTATATGTGTTTGTAGAAAGCTTATACTTCAGTTATAAATATTTTGTAGAAACTGCTTTCCACATTTCCCCTTGTTAAATACTTTTTGTCTTCTAGTGTTTAGATACCACTACCAATTTTCTTCATAAAATTCAGTTTCCTTCGTCTTTCCACCCCTATCACCAACCTGTATGTTTTCTGCTTTGAATCTATAATGATTGCTATCAGGGGAATAGAAAAAAATAACATTTTTTGAGACAGAATGTGACTCTGTTGCCCAGGCAACCATGGCATCAGCCTAGCTCACAGCAACCTCAGTCTCCTGGGCTCAAAGGATCCTCCTGCCTCAACTTCTTGAGTAGCACCTGCCACAATACTCAGCTAATTTTTCTATTTTTAGTAGAGTTGGAGTCTTGCTCTTGCTCTGGCTGATCTTGAACTCCCGAACTCAAGCAGTCCACCTCCCTCAGCCTCCCAGAGTGGTAGGATTATAGGTATGAGTCACCATGCCTGTTCTGAGAATAAAAACTTCTATAGAGAATATGCTTTACCCCATCAGGCATATATAGGATTTGTTCCAGATAAAGTAGAGGATGGAAAGAACTGGCCAACATCCCTTTTCAGTTTCTGTGCCTTCTGATCAACACTTCATTATATTATTATCTTGGCTTTGGTAGTTGAATTTTCAGAGCATCTTCCAGTTTGGAGAGCAAACACCGAGAAAGGTTGACATGGAGGTAGGAGGAAAATGAGAACAACGAGTTAAGAAAGCTGGAGGCCAACAACGTGCCCAGAAGGAAAGACAGGTGCCAGTGGTAAACGTTGCTGAAAATGGAAAAAAGATGAGTAGGAAACAGTCTTTGGATGTAGTGAAGTTGTCTTTGGCCACAATAGCAAAAGCTATTTTTCTGGAATATTGGCATCAAACACAAACTGGAATAAATAGATAAATTAGTAGTTATCTCTCAATACTTTCCATTCCTTTTTTTCTTATATGAGCTTAGACAGAGCCATTTAAAGAAAGTGTATCAACTTTAGTTCTTTAGTAATCAAAGATTGAAATCAAAGTCAATATCCTTTGACAGACAAAGGCCACAAGCCAGCATTTGAAGGTTTGCCCAACGCCAACTACCTCTGATTCTCCTTTTCCTACCACTGTATCCCTGCAGTGATGTAATAGAATGTAATATTGACTCATAAAATATTATATTTGCATGGGAAATAAAGTAAAGGTGATAATACAATTGACTTTCTTTTTGCATAGTCTATTTGACTTAAAGTAACATTAAAACTTGGAATGTATCTAGAGAGTACCTAGAGATAAGTATCTCCCCTTGATTTGTTAACTTGCTATCAACAATACCTCAATTATCAAAAATAAAAATAAATGACTGGAATTTGTATGGAAGACAGTACAGTGAATGGATAAAATAAATGATACAAAAATTTGAAATGCCAGTAGTAGAAATTGGTGAGTTATACAGATAGTAAGCTAGTCCAAGGCCCAGAGCTATTATTTTCCAAATAATAACCAAGGTCGACAAATTTCTCCTTCTTGCGGATCCACTTATCTATAAAAGGAAATGTCACTCTTCCATGTTCATTTAAACTATCAAATTAGTTTTGATGTCTCAAGTACATGTTGAACGATTTAGTCATTCCTTTTATATATTGAAAGCATCATTTTTGTCAAAAGCAGTTGAATAAAAATGATAACGTTTATGAAAGAAAAAGTATAAGAGATTTCCAATGGAATACAGACTTAGGAAAATGCATGTGTTTTTCACTAACATCCAATGTGAGATAAGGGAGAAAAAGGTGCTTGTCAAAACCTAGCCAGAGTCAGCTGAGCTTGAAGTACATTCCACCTTATTAAATGTGGCAAAAGCCATTGATTCTCTCAGTGAGCACATATTTTGAGTATCTACACAATTCCACGCCCTTTTTTAGGCATTAGAAAGCAGTAGTGAATGTCTGCACAAAACCTTGCCCTCACCAAGCTTATATTCTGGTAGAGAAGATGAATGAATAATATACAAAGAGACAGTAGAAGGCATTGAGAGGTTGTATGGTGCAAACTCAAGCCATGAAGGACCCTGGTTGGGCCTACTGCAGATAAATTGGTCAAGGGAGTTCTTTATGAAGAGGTTGGGCAGATACCTGAAAAACTTGAAGGAACAAGTCTTTACACTGATGAGAGTGAAAGAGCATTCGAGGCAGTGGAGAATAAAAAGTATGGAGTCCCTGGAACACGCATGATACTCATCCCCCACAGCAGAGCCCCGCCAGCCCTACATTATCCAGAACTTGAGGACAGAGAGAGTTTATTCCAGGGCCACCATGAAGATGCTCCCATCAGCCACCACATGAAAAAAAGAAAAATCGGCATTCAGTAATACTATTGCCTCGTCTTGGTGAGTTTAGTTTGCAAATTTTCTGTGGTTTCATTAAACTGAACCAGAAGGAGTCTCCAAATAGAGCTATTTCTTTGGGAAACTGAATTAAAAATCAGCTTGAAGTCTTATTTCTTGGGGTACCACCAACTTTCCAATCTCACCTCTTGTAAAACTAATGTTTTGCCAGCCTAGAGAAGGTGAACTCAGAAACCTGCCATTTCGAGAGGCTCATGGAGGTGTCTAAACCCAAGTATATAGGTAGTCCTTTCAGGCACAACAAGGTGCATGCTTGATCTCACCAAATCCAAAGGCCTCGATGAAAACCATAACATATTCTTCTTAGCAAAGTATCTCAAGAATGGAAGAAAAAGTATCCAATGTACTCAGCCCTACTATGAAGCTAATTTATAGATTTCATATGAAGGCTATACCCCAACTATAGCACAAGAATATGGGGAAAGGGGCAAGGGAGGGGAGGGAACATTGGAGTGGAGGGAGGGTAATTGGTGGGGCCACACCTATGGTGCATCTTAGAAGGGTACAGGCGAAACTTACTAAATGCAGAATACAAATGTCTTCATACAATAACTAAGAAAATGCCACGAAGAGTATGTTAAGCTGTTTGATGAAAGCATTTCAGATTGTATATGAAACCAGAACATTGTATCCCTTGATTGCACTAATGTACGCATCTATGATTTAATAATTTTAAAAAAAGGAAAAAAAAAAGAAAACCATAACAGGAGGACAGGGAAGATTTTGGCATGTTTACACTCATGTCTTGGGGATAATTTGCCTCTTCCTGCACTGGTTTATGTGGACTTGTAGAGTAAGAGGGACGTTTTCTGGATTTTAAAATTTGGAGAAGGGACTTTCAAATTCACGTTTAACTCAATTAGCTTGTATCCCCATAGCAAGAGAAGAAGCAAATGTTGTCTCAGCGCTATAGTAAGGACTCTGTTCTAGAGACCCATCTGTTTTCCCCAAAGCCATATCCCATCCAATGACATATTTTGTGTGCCCCATATACTATCTTAAAAAGGGAGAAGTATTAATTACACATTGAGATTAAAAATTTGGGAAAGTTTACACCAATCTGGATTTTGGCATGCTGCTGAAAAATACAGACACTCTGGCAATAATAGGAGCACAATGCCTTGAGGCAACCTTTGACTGAAACTTAAAAACTGACCCCCTTATGTGGGGTGTGAGTCTTCCATCTTACCCTCATTCCCACTATTCCTGGTAAATTTCACCTGTGCTCATAGCACATCATTTCATTTTCTGGTTGGGTTCTGTAGGCATTAATTCTTATATTTCCTCCTTTAATTCATTATCCTAATCTTGTCAATTCCTTGTCCCTAAATGTGGAAAACACCAGAAGCAGTGACATCATCATGGTGGATACCACCAGTGATCTCTGCAGTCTGACACCTGGAATTAAAAGTGAGGCCAAGGCTACCAATTCTTCACCATTACATCCTAGAAATTTGATCAAATGGTGACAGAAAAGCAACTAGTCAGTAGCAGGAGATAAATGTAAACATTTGTGTGTTTTAGAAGTGGAGACAAAGTATCCCAGAGAACAGAGCAGATGAAACTTTCCCAATATTTGAGAGTCTCAGAAGAGCAGTGCCAGACATGTCTACTCTGGGTAATGAATTTTCAAGCTATTTTGCAAAAGAAAGTTTCAGGCAAAGGGTTCAACCACCTATCTCCTCCCTAGACTGTAAGTTCTTGAGGGCAACAGTTGGATGTATTGCGTTCGCCAGTATGCAGCCAAGGCTTAGTTCATGGCACATGGGAGACCCTCCTTGGCCATGTTTCTGGATGCATAAGTCACGGTCCCATTGTGTCTGAGCTCTCCTGGCAGCATCTTTTCCCAGCCAGGTCTGATTTATTACTCCTGGACAACTGAGTTAGAACCACATACCTTAAAACTTCTTGAGTGGCTACAGAAATTCCACTTGGCTTAAGCTCGGTGGTACATGGAGGGGGTATATAGAGGGGAAGAAAGATTCTATTGAGTCCAACCATTTATGCATTAAAACACCATTCCCCTCTAATTCAGCCTGGAAACATCTTCCTTTAATTAGTTATGCTGTGTTTGTTTCCTAAGGCTGGTGAACAGCTGGCTTATACTTGAAGTTAGACAAAGAGCTGGGTTTGGAAGTACATTTTAGTATCCAATTTTGGAAGTATACTACTTCATCTGATGGCTCTGGGGCAAAATTCAAATGTCTTGTTATGAGCCTGTCCATATTATTACCACCTGTGGCTTTCTTTCCCTTTGGTAGCTGCTAGCTGAGTGGAAGAGCAGCATGAGAGGGAGGTAGCTGTGAGGTCAGTGTCCTGGAGAGGGTGAGAACTTCTAAGAGGCAGAGCTGCCAGGGCTTTGGAGGGCTGGATGCTGCTAGGGTATCCTACTTCCCATGTCTGGCTCAGCAGCTGAGCTCTCCTCAACTCAGAGGAACCACATGGATGTGAGTTGTGATAAAAGTGAGCCCAAGGATGTTTCATATCCTTTCTATAGATATTTGAATTCTCCCAGAAGGTGTCAGAACCCCCAATAGCTGTGAATGAATTTCAACAGCTCAACAGGTTAGGACAGAGATTAAGATTGTTTTGAAGAGAAGTATACTAAGGAAATGGGTTGCTGAGTTTTACATACCAAAGTTTCTTCAAGGTTTCTGAAGCACAAGAATCCAGGCAGAACTTTCATAGAGTCTGAGTACCAGGTGGTGTACTCAGTAAAATGAAGAAAATGCTAAAACTTGATATATGTAGACCATGGAATACTATTTAGCCATTAAAAACATAGAGATTTTATATCTTTTGTAGTAACCTGGGTGGAGTTGAAGCACATTCTTCTTAGTAAACTATCACAAGAATGGAAAAGCAAGTATCCAACATACTAAATACTATTATGAAACCAATAGAAAAACAACTACATACCCACATGAGACAAAAACACAAGTGTATTCAAGTTGGGGGAAGGGGGAGGGGAGAAGGGGAAGGAGGGGAGGGAGGAGGAATGGTGAGCTCTCAACTAATTGTAAGGGTATATAGTACACCCCCTGGATGAGTAGTGGGGGGAGGCTCCCTGCAGGATGAGTAGTGGGGGAGCTCCCTGCAGGATGGGGGCCTTCAGAGATTTAGTCAGAAAGGCAGGAATGGGATAACAGCTCTTTCTGACCTGCTTTCAGCTATTCCAATTCATCAATCAGAATCATGAAGGGCTCAACTACAACTTTAACTTTGCCTTAGAGGTGCAAACAATGTAACCTAATCATTTGTACCCTCATATTAATCTGAACTAAAAATAAAAAATAAATCTGGAAACAAAATGTCCCAGATTCATGTGTGTCACTTTCTCATTCCTACTCCAACAATCAGCCAAAAATCACCAAGAGAACGATTAGTATGGTCTTAAACACTGTAGGTGGTGAATAAAGACAGCTCTTGCCCTCCATGTATTTGTAACTGCTTGGAGATTCAGTGCTCTTGTTAGTGATCATTAACTAGAGAGATGCTAAGGAAACCGTGGTCAAAGTGATGTGGGATTTCTGGTCTCCACAAATTTGTACAAGTTGGATGCAATAAATGTTTGCAAAAAATGTCCCAAATTTTGTGAACCTCCCTGATCTGCACCATTCACAATGTGACTCCACTACTGCTCCCATCAAGTGGCAGGGTCTGTTTTGATACCGGCTGCCTCTGGCGGCTCTGTGATTCATTTTAACAAACAGATTGCTGAAGAGCTGGTGGTGGCTCCCCACCTGGAATTTTAATGCTCTGGGAGGCCAAAGTGGGTGGATCACCTGAGCTCAAGAATTTGAGACTAGCCTTTCTGAGAGTGAGACCTGGTCTCTACTAAAAATAGAAAAACTACCCAGGTGTGGTGGCAGGTGCCTGTAGCCCCAGCTACTTGGGAGGCTGAGGCAGGAGGATTGCTTGAGCCTAAGAACTTGAGGTTGCTGTAAGCTATGATGCAATGGCAGTCAACCCAGTACAACAGAGTGAGACTCTGTCTCAAAATGAAAATTAAAAAAAAAAAAAAAAAAAGCAGACTGCTGTAGGGAACTGATGCTGTGCCCCTTCTGAACCTGGATTCAAGAGGCTGTAGTCTCTTCTGCTCTTTCTTAGAACTATACCACAATCGTGAGAACAAGCCTGTGCCAGCTTACCAAAAGATAAGAAGACTCATAGTGTAGAGCTGAACGATTCTCTACCAGGCTACCAGCGACCAGCCAGCACCTAGCCAACCTGACTGCCGCTGACCTAACTTAATCACCTTGTGAGCCCCACTGCCTTCATCCACAGCTGGTCCAAATTAGAAGAATTTCCGAGGTCACTCACAGAATTCGGGAAAATCATAAATGGTGGTTGTGTTGTCATTCATCACACAGGATCACCTTCTCAAAAGACAAATGGACATGCTGGAGTAGTGAGGGGACTCCCTGAAGGATGAGTAGTGGGGAGGCTCCCTGCAGGATGGGGGCCTTCAGAGATTTAGTCAGAAAGGCAGGACTAGGATAACAGCTCTTTCTGACCTGGTTTCAGCTATTCCAATTTATCAATCAGAATCAATCAGAATCATCCTTCTCTTTTTAGACTCCTTTTCTTCAAGCTCCCCATGGCTTCTGAGGAGATCTGAGCAGCGGTAAGGAGGGGACCCACGCCTCAGGGAGAATCATGCACCTCTTATTTTATCTCTGCTCTGGCCCTGCCAGGCCAACCTTGGGAACTTTCTTCTGAATCTAAATTCTGGGGATCTGGAAACTTAGACCCTTTTGGAAGATTTATATAGTGCTCTCACTAGGCCTAGGAATCTCCTTGAGTGCCCAATAACACAAGTATTTTTGCTGTTGTTTTATTCCCAGGACCCAGATTTTCATTACAGAATAAAGTTTAGAAATGAAAATAAGCTTCCTTCACTCCTGGGGCTTCCACCCTCTCTGCCTATGAGCTGCCCTGCCCTCCTGGTTCTCAGCCTCTCCGGCTGTAACTCCTCAGGATTTTCAACTTCCTGCCTCTTTCCAAAACTGATGCCACTTTCCCAGGGACTGGGAGTCAAGTTTGAAAGGGTCAGTCCCTGGAATTCCTTGTGGTAACAGTGGGGAGACAACCATTCCTGTCTGTTAATTGGCACAGGAAATGAGCAAAGTTGAATGTGGTTCTCCTGTGATTAGAAACCTTTTAAAACAACAAGCATGGCTGAATCTTTCCTTAAAAGTGGGGATGGGAATGGGTCTAGAAACCTGAGAGCTACCTAGGCGATTTAATGAAAAAATTAGATTGGGATTGTTTGAATTTGTAGAATAAATAAGTAAAACACAACAGGGGTGTAAGACTCCTAAAACTCAGAGACTTAAGAGTAGCCATTAGTTCCCCCCCCCCCTCCGGTGAAGCTAAAATAAATTGTACAGAATACATCCCATTGAGTTTACTTTCTCATTCTTCTTTTTTTCTCCCCTGAGGTTTTCATAACAGTCCTTTTAAGGATCTGAGATTCTTTTTTAAGTCCTGTGTCCTGTTGTTTTTGCTCCTTCTGACAGATGTTGATTTTTAATGATTCCTCCTTCTTAGGTTTCAAAACCATCAGGGCATCTGTCCTGAAACTAAAAATTAAAACACCTAATCCTTAGTAAAACTTTTGTTTGGTTTTTGACTAGGGGCATCTGAGGAGGAGCTGAGAGACCTGCTTTCGATACTGATGATTTAGGAAGAGAGTAATGTATACACAGAGACACACGCGACTTTTTACTTTCCTCAGTAGAAGCCGCTTGCAATTTTTTGCTTATACAGCAAAGCACTTATAACTTCTCTTTGTTCCCCTAAGTGCTTAACTCAGTTCTGGGCACAAAATAAGTCCTTAATACATATTTGCTGATGTGAATTGAAGGCCCGGGGTTATTTTCTACAGATTAAGCTATTTTGACACCATAATCCCTAAATAATTCCCAGGAAGTGCTTTGAACAATGGTTTCTATTGCAATCACATTGGGGCTTTCGATTCCTGTCTTTGGATGTTTGCTTCTGGTTCATGTGTCAAGCCACTCACCACTGCCTCTTGGTTTGGCTCTTTAGAGAGACAGAGGAAAATGGGTGATAACTCCAGGGCAGGCCACTTTTACTCTATGTATCTCAGAAACTAGACTCCAAAGCAAAGAAATTATTCTTCTCCTTTACTGAGGAATATAATGAAGATGATTTGCAAATATTTGGAGAAAGGTGGTATATTGTAGCAAGGAAACATGAAGGTGCTTTCAATGGCAATGAAACAGTTCTGATTCTGAGGCCTACCCTGCGCATGGGGAAATGTGAGTGAAATATTATAGCACAAACAGGAATGGTTATTGAACTGTGAAAAGCATTTGCTACAAAAAGAGAGCCTTAATTCCTTTGATGTTATCAGGGAGGGATGTATTAGGTTCTGCAAAGCAAGTGGCAGTGATCAGCAAATGCATTTTAAAAATGTTCTTCCCCTTTAATATCAGATGACTACAACTTAATCTCCCATTTGTGCATTTTTATTCTCTTTCCTCTCCCAAATGAGGGAGTGGTCAGGGTAATTAACACTAATTAAGAGGGACATTTTAAACTCTGTAATGAGTCACCTCCACTATTTTTTTTATAATTTCAAGTTAATACCAGGGAAAAAAGATTTAGGTTTCATTGTTCTCACTTCCAAGGTAAAGTTCAAGGTGTAGAAGAGCCTCTCACCCTCACCTCCACTTTTCTGTTGCTTTTATGTTTATCAGAAACATATTAACATATTGGGATCCCTGGGCTAATATTTTACTGATTTTGCATAATGTACTATTCTTATTAATTGAAATAGTACATTATGATAAGCCTGCTGGGATAGCCATCAATACCTGCAGGAACTTGGATTAACTTTCTGAAATAATACTTCTACAGAATGAGGTTAGATAGCTTTTAAGAAGTTTTTTTGCTAAATGAAAGCATGAGGAAAAAAACTACCATTTTTTATTTTGAAACGTAAAATTTTTAAAAATGAGTAAAAACATTCCATATTTTCATTTTAATCTGGACTAAAGAGTGAAAGGGGAGAGAAGCATCCATTATTTCCTTCAAAATGTTTCTGCTGCCAAAATACAAAGTGGTGCTTCATTAGGCCACTCAGATGTAAATTGACTCAGTAGTTTAAAATTCTTATTCAGGCTGAGATTTGTAGTATGGGCAGTCTAGAACTGAGCAAGGCGGTATCTAGGGAGCTAGTGTAAGATTTGCTCTTAAACAAAGCATGCTACCTACAGACATGTGCTTTTTCCGGAAGGCCTAACCTGGGGATTTAGAGAAGAAAGCCATTCTATTTCTGTTCCTTTCCTTTACAACTGTTTACAGATACTTTTAGGTGTGAAGTGTGTGCGTCAGACTGAGGTGTCCACAGAATAGAGATTTCGTTCATAAATTCCTTCCAGGAGCCACGTCCTTGATGCCTGACTCTTTGTCCAGTGTATGATTACTGCCCATTGGAAATTGATGCAGGGGAAAATCTAAACACAGACAACTGTCTGGAATCTCCATACCAGAAATGTACCTGCTTCAACTCTGGCTCAGCATCTCTGAGGCTCCTCTGCCTAGACTATGGCACGATCCTTCCCTTCCCAAAAGCCTGGGAGAACAAGGAAAAAAGTGCCCTGATAAAAACCCATTACCATTCAGGAGAGGAGAAAAAAGGGAGTGAACAGAGCCGGAGCCACCCCATACCACCCCATACCACGTCCCTTAGTTGCTGAGTTTAAAATTTCACGATGGCCTTTCTTATTAGACAGCCTAAGCTGGCATCAAGGGGCTATCGACTGTCCAAATAGCAGCCCGAGAAACAATCGACAAAGCCATCCCTTGAGAACCAGGAATAAACCGGCGAAAGTGCCGTCAAAGGAGTTAATGTGCGAGCTGGCACCCAGCGCCGGGCCCAGCGTGAGAACCACTTAGGCGGCGATTGTCCCTCCCGGAGTCCCCAGTTCTGTCAAACACTGCCCCGGGCTTGCCTTTCAGCACAGGAACTGATCTCTTTTTGACAAACTGAAATGCACACCCATCGGAAAACCCGACCAGCTGAGGGTGGGGAGTTCAGGTGGGACAGAGGACAATTCCGCAGCAGCCTCTGGCAGGTTCAGTTTCTCCAGACTCCCCGAGGGTCGGGCGGGCGACTGTTTCTTGGGAACACAGGGTGACATTTAAGTGCAGCCTTGGCCTCCAGGGGAGATAAAGCCCTCCCCTGACGCCCAGTCCATCCGTGGGAGGGGCCCCTCCGTCCCAAGGCCAGCGTCCGCCTTTGTGGCATTTACGATAGGCGTCCAGAGAGAGAAGCCGTGGTCAGCCCAAGCGCAGGCTGGGATCCGACGCACTAGTGCCGGGGTTTCGCTGCAGCCTGGCAGGGTGGGCTCTGCCTGACCAGTGGAAGGGTTGGCCGAGACAAAAGTAATAAGACCAAAGTTATAATTGATGGTGAAAACATGCAACTTTAAATAATAGGACTGAGAAGAAGAATAGAAATTCCAAGAGAGTTTTTTTATGTGTTTTTTTTGTTGTTGTAGTTTGGTTGGATGGTTTTTGAACCCAGAGAACATCCCGAGTCCATCTGAGCTGGAGCTTAGACTGTAGATTCTCTTTAACATTTTACAAAGGCACGCCAGAGAACTACTCCGCTAAACTCTCCAGTCCCTCCCAAAAAGGAGTCAGGATTTTAAAATATAAATAAATTCAACTGTTGGGGATGATGGAAGACACTTGTGAGAAAAATTCGGAGAAAATAGTGTGTGAATAAACATAAATTTAATTAACAGACTCAAAATGCAAAAGACATTTATCTCTAATAAATGCAGAAATGAATTAAACTCATTCCCAATTTTGCAAAGCACCTGTAAATAAAAAGAGCAAAGCCCTATTTTTTGCCCTAATCAACAAAAATGTGAAGAATGACCTTTCTTAATGCAACTCATAAAAGATGGCTGGTGTGGCTCCATATTGCTGCAAACTATCTGGGAAGCAATTTGATACTAACAGCCAGAGTGTTCAGAACTTTTGCCGAATAATTCTGGTTAGAAGATGTGTTTCTCCTTGAGCCTCTTGTCCTCCTGCCATTGGGCAGTCTGGGACCAAGTCCAGCAAATACACAAACACTAACAAAGCTGATGAACAACCACAACAAAAAAGGCCCTTGCATGCTTTTCATGATAACCCATACGCAGAAAAGTGAAAGAGTCCTGGTAAAATCAGCATGCCACCTGGAGGCCACAGGTTAGACACCCTGAAACCATTTCACAATACAAGTAGGTTTATAATTTATATTTGAGAAAATAAGTCAAGCAGTAATTATATACATTGGAAAAGTCCAATAATAATTGAAAAGATACTAATTTTAACAAGACATGAGAGATAGCTATCAACTGCTCTGTTAATTAAAGTTATTCCAAATGCTCAGCAAAATGTTTTGTTGGCTCTTAAGTTTAAACTGCCATTGAAACTTGCATTACTGTTTTTTCACCTATGTATGAGGCTTTTAAAGAAAGGTTTTATTAAAGAAAAAGTTGCATGATAGATAAGAAAAACTGCCTAGAACTTATTTTCAGTAGATTGCTTTCTATAAAACATAGTATTATGTAGTGTTTCCATCAAGAAATGTGTTTAACCTCCTGTGAAGATACGAAATCTCATATTCAATTTTGCTTTAGTACAAAACAGTGAAATCCCTAGCATAGATCAAGAGAAACTAACATGTTCCCTTTTACCTGGGAGTTGCCAGATCTGAACCCTGACAGTCCTCCACCGGGAAACCTCTCAGTCTCTCTCACCCTGTGACCTTAGGGCCTGCCATATGCCAAGTTGTTCTTATCTATGGCTGAGATACAAACTACCCCAAAGCTGGGGTAGGTGAGCAGTTGAAAACAATAACCATGTTTTTGTGTCTGATGACTCCATAGTCAGGAATTCAAACCACGTGTCCCTGGCTGAGTTTTCTGCTCTATGTAATGTCACCCAGGTCACTCTTGGTATTGAGTAGGCAGTTGGACTGGCTTGGAGGGTTCAGGATGGCCTCACTCACATGCCTGGCTAATCTGTGGGAATGTCTTAAATACTGATCTGAGCAGAGATCCTTTCCCTGTATGTGTAGCCTCCGGACCTATCCAGGAATTCTCTCTAGCGGGGAGGTTGAATTCCTCTCCTGTTAGCTCAGGACTCTGAAAAGAGTTCCAAGATGCAGGGAAGTGGGCCTGAGAAATGGCATAGCATCACTTTTATCCCATTCTCTTGGTGAATTCAGTCTTAAAGTCTGCCCAGATTCAGGGAGACAGGGCATAGACTACACCTGTCAATGGGAAGAGGGTCAAAAAATTTGACACCAACTTTAAACCACAATATACACATTGTCTTTTAGCATGGTAAACCCAAGTTAGGTTAATCTGGTAAAGCAGGTATTATTTTTCTCATTTTGCTTTTGAAAAAAATAAAATGAGCCTCAAAGAGATGAAATAATTTTCTCAAGGTTATACAACTAGTAATATGGGTAAAAGCCTTAGTTGTTCTGACTGAAAATTATACAATTTGTTTTGTGTTACATTTGTCATAGAGAAACATCTCAGTGTATATTTTCACATGGGAAACATCTGTGTAGTGAGTTCCTGGGTGATTTACACCTGGGCAAAAACGACAATGGATAGAAACTCCTTCTACCACACTTGTGACAAAAAGATAGCAGAATTCCCTTCAAAGATTTTCATTCTCCACCTGCCAAGGCACATCTGTACACCAACTAGCATAAGATTATTAGGTCATCTGGATCTCATGTGGTATCACATTAGTCATGAAGCCAGACAAAGACCATTCTGAGAGTTGCATCCATCAGTCCAATGTTGATCGTGCTGCATAAAACCATCCCAAAACTTAGTCAACTGAGCAATTCCTCTAGTGTCAGTAGACCAGCCTAATCTGGGCAGTGCTTACTCCTGTGTTGAACTGCTGGTTCAAATGGCCTCAGTCACATCTTTCCTAATTGGCAGCCCATTTGCCAGGGGCTGGCTGACTGTTGGCTGGTAGGATTTGCTTCTCCTCCACATGATTTCCTATCCTCAAGCAAACAAAATCAGGTTTGTTTATTTGGAAATCACATGATTCCAAGAGCAATGGTGTGCAAGGCTCCTTGATATCTAGACTTAGTCCTCACCCAACATTGCTTCCATTGGATTCTAATTGGCCAAAGCAAGCCATAGACCAGCTAAGATTTAGGGAGTAGGGAAAGTGATTGTGCCTCTCTTGATGAGATGAACTGAAAAATTGCATAGAAAGTCAAATACAGAGCTGGGAATAACTGCAATTATTATTATATTCTATCATAAAACAAACTGGATGACATTTCCTATATCATTTAGGACACAGACAGATACAGGCTCTCACAACTCCAAGTAAAGAGGCTGACATGAAAAAGTGGGTTTTGTGACCTCAACCAGAAATCCTCTCCAGATAATCTATAATGAAACCAGTAAATTCAAAGGACATTCTGAAATACTTTTCATCATCACAATACAAGGAGAGCTTCCTAACCTACTGTGGCCCATTGTAATGTTTGCAAGAGTGAAGGATGCCTACTCAGATTGATTACAGCTGGCCCCACTTGAAATCAAGTAAGTCCCTTAAATACACTACATCAATATTCTACAATAAACATGATAAAATAAAAGGAGAGGCTACCTTAAATATGGTGAGAATGCAATGACAATTTAGATTTCCCAAGAAACTAAGGAATGAATGTTTTAACTGCTATGGGATTCACATTTGTACTTAAACAGTAAATAATATCAATCAAAACATTCTAGTTCTCCAGCACTATACTGGGCACTTAATGTTTGTCTAGTTGTTTAATTATCACTCAAATTTATGATTCAGGAATGAGCATTATCATCACCATTATTCATGTAAGGAGACTATAACTTAGAATGTGTGAAGGATTGCATAAGATTACTCCCTGACCATTAAGAAGTAGAATCTCTCTATTTCACTGTCCCTTAAATCTTGGCTCAGCCATGTGACTTTCTTTGGTCCATGAGACATTAATAAATGTGAGGCAGGCAGAGAACTAAAACACATTTGTGCTTTGGGGCTTTCCCTCTTGCATACTTGATAACCATAGCACCACCATAGGAATGAGCCCAAGTTACCCTGATGAGTTACCCTAATGAGTCCAAGTTAGCCCAAGTTGTAAATGGAAAGCCACATGGCAGAGGTCCAAGGTGGAACAGCTAAGAGTCAGTCAGCCTCTGGTTGATGACCAGACATGTGAGTGAGGCCATCCTGGATCACGCATCCTCCATGCTAGGGGAGATAGACTCTCAATGGATCAAAGATTTAAACTTAAGACATGAAACTATAAAAATCCTAGAAGAAAGTGCAGGGAAAACTCTTGAAGGAATCGGCCTGGGTGAATTTTTTATGAAGAGGACTTCCCCGGCAATTGAAGCAGTATCAAAAATACACTACTGGGACCTGCTCAAACTAAAAAGCTTCTGTACTGCTAAGAACACAGTAACTGTAGCAGGCAGACAGCCCTCAGATTGGGAGAAAATATTTGCAGGTAATTCCTC
>CAUYON010079411.1:0-18176 GCA_963573935.1 Arctocebus calabarensis
AAAGAAAACAGATGATTACTGCATCAAAATATTAAGCAATATGTAATAATAATGCCAAGGAAGTAATATTCACATTGAGACATTATAGAGTGCTTTGACTCTGAGGCTCGGTATAAAGTCATCAGTGAACTTCTTATTTTTTTTCTCCAAAGTCTCAAAAAATAGGCAACTAATATCATATAAATAAAAGTAAAGGAGAGTTTCAAAAACCAGATCATGCCAAATCTTACAGACAATAGAAGATGTCTATTGTTGCTATTTCTAGGAGCTGCTAACCTCAAACGCCTTGGGAGGAGATGGTATGTTAATAAAAATGAGCAACAGAGAGGAGAGTCTTTGCTGGAGAGAGAAACCAACCCCATGTGTTAATTTCGAGGTCCGCCAGGCAGTTGAATAGGTAGACTGCGGCTTGAGAGGGATTAGAACTAAAAGTAGAAATTAGGTAAATTACCTGGGTTGAACTTGGATGAGACTGCTACCTGCAACCCACACACAAACCCTCTGCCTACATGTCTTCTGAGCCTTCCAGGCTTTCCTTTAAGGGTTAAATAAAATGCCTCAAGCTTCTATTTCATACCCTATGGGAAATACAGCCCTCTCACTGAGATTCCTGATTCCCAAAGAATGAGAGTTGCAGGGTGCAGGTTACACCCTTTATTACACCTTGTTTTGGCCATCAAATCTTCTATGACTCTCCTAATTGGTTGATTTCAACTCCCAGAAGCCCCAGTAACATAGTATTCTTCAACTCCCATAGATTTCAACTCTCATAGATTTCAACTCCCATAGATTTCAACTCCCATAGAAGCCCCAGTAACATAGTACTTTTACTGGGTGTGCAGGTAATGGAGGAAAATAAAGCCAAGACCAACAATAACTTCACTGTGGGAGTTGGACAGCCCCCTCCACGAACGGATTTCCCCTCCATCCTCATCCGCTTCCTTGTTAGTGGCTCAGCTGCAGACTCAGCTCAGAGTTCTCCAACTCTCCGCATGTTTCTGCTTTTGCTCTCAGCCCTCCCCACTTCCTGAATTGCCCGGGGAATCTCAAAATTCTTCTCTCTTTACCAGGCCGATAAATCAGTTCTTTCTTGTACTTCATGTCACCCAAGGAGCCTGTGTCAAAAGAGCTTCATTCTGTGTCCTTAAAAGATCCCTCCAAGCCCATGCACAGTGGTTAGGGTGCCAGCCACATACACGGTTCAAACCTGGCACAGGCCTGCTAAAAATAATGACAATAACAACAACAACAACAAAAATAGCCAGGCATTATGGTGGGCACCTATAGTCCCAATGACTTGGGAGGGTGAGGCAAGAGAATTGCTTAAGCCCAAGAATATTGAGGTTGCTGTGAGCTGTGACGCCACAGCACTCTACTGAGGATGACAAAGTGAGATTCTATCTCAAGCAAAAAAAAAATCCCTCGAGTTCCCTCCATCAAGGTATAAGCTTCAATGTGGAAATGTCACCATAAAACAAAGGATGCTACCTCTGTAGGATGGAAAAGAGGTTGCAGCTATCTCTGAAGAGACAGATTTCATTCCCCCTACGTAAAGAAGGGACTTGTTCCCTGTTATAAGAGCCATCATTTTCTTAAGCACATTCCATACATTGAGATAAGAACTGTGATGTGTTCTATATGCATTCTACTCTTTGATCTTCTCAAAAAAATTCATTTTACAGACAAGGAAACTAAAGGTTATCTTGCCCCAGCTCACAGGTGTTCAGCAGAGGTGCAGAGGCTGCCACATCCTCCCCCAAAGGCTGTAGCCTCGCCACTGCTCTCAGAGTTGTGCTTGCAAATGCACAACCAGCTCTGCAAAGGCAAAATTCCTTCTGGGTTCCTTCTGGTCTACTTCCTTGGGGGAAATATGTACATTGAGGTCAATGTTAAGCTTCAATGTGATGTCCCTGAGTACAGAGCTGGGAAAAGATGAACAGTAGCACACCCTTCTGAAACCAACCCTACAAGATGATAAAGGGGTACAAGGTGAGAGCTAGAATAAGGACCTTAGAACTCCTTGAAGGAGCAAGCTTTGCTAAAACAATGATAATAATTAGCCATTATCCGCTCGTGTGCTTGATAGCAATCCCTGTTCACCCTGTTTCTTTATCCTGTCCTCATGCAGAATTGCCCTGTGTGGAGCCACGGGGTAGTTTCTGAGATGTCTTTCAAGTCCTGCATGCTAGTGATTGACCCACCCAGACAGCGGAACTAACTCAACTGCTCTTGGACCCTGCACCAAGGTCCTGAATTCCAGTACCTGACCCACCCAGGCTGCAGGCCACGCCAAAGAACTGATGGCTCTCCCCTGAAACCAGCCAATCTACAGACCTTGACTGTCTAATTTTTTGCCCACCAAGTTGTCTTTAGAGGGAGGGGGGAGGATGAGTGGAGGCAGGGTGATTGGTGGGACCACGCCTATGGTGCATCTTAGAGAGGTACAGGTGAAACTTACTGAATGCAGGATATAAATGTCTTAACACAATAACCAAGAAAATGCCATGAAGGCTGTGTTAACCAGTTTGATGAAAAATTTTCAGATTGTATATGAAACCAGCACATTGTACCCCATGATTACATTAATGTACACGGCTATGATTTAATTAAAAAAAAAAAAAAAACCTGTCCCCCAATTCTCAGGGAAGCAGAATTGAGAGAACTCTCCTGTCTCCCTCCTTTGCTCTGCAAATAAACCATTGCTCCGCTACGAATCCTGCTATCTCTGGATATTGGCTTTCTCTTGGGCAGGGGACATATGAACTTGGCCGGGTGGCAACACTTCTCAGTGATTCCATCATGTAGACACAAGCCACCAAAGAGGCATAGAGAATGGCAAAACATAGTAAAATAACGAGCAAGTGTTGAGTTTTACATGTTTATTACCATTGTCAACATGTTAAATAACACAACAAACATTTTTAAATAATATATTAACATTATAAGTTTAAACCGTTTTAAATTTTTACAAGGGCTATGTTTAATAATCAGCCTGCAAAATTCCTAAAAATTTAACAGTTGGTGCTAGCGAGCCAGCAGGAGCCATTTCTAGCCCACACAAAACTGCCTCTTAAGTGTGCCTTAAATTTAATCCACACGTAGAGGAATTAGGGAAGGAAATAGCATCAAGATATAAAAAATAAATGAGCAATATATTCTTGTTAAATGTTAAGCCTTTTTAATTTTGTGAAGGCAAAAAGTGGAAACCTAATAAACACATGTATATATAAAAATGTTAAAAAATGAATAAATAAAATAAAATAAATGAGTAATATATTCTGCAAAGAAGACAAAACTTTCCAAGAAGCTGGAACTAGAGATTGGAGGGGGCAAATATTTTCTTAATATGATGACATTTAGACATTGGATACACTTGTCATGAGTTTTAGAATTTGGTTCGATGAACTAAATGGTTAGATGGAACCGTGCAGTCACTTGTCATTGATTATCTTTTTTTTTAGACAGAGCCTCAAGCTGTCGCCCTGGGTAGAGTGCTGTGGCATCACAGCTCACAGCAACCTCCAACTCCTGGGCTCAAGCAATTCTCCTGCCTCTATCTCCCAAGTAGCTGGGACTACAGGCACCCACCACAATGTCCAGCTATTTTTTGGTTGCATCTGTCATTGTTGTTTGGCTGGATTCGAACCCATCAGCTCAGATGCATGTGGCTGGCACCTTAGCCACTTGAGCCACAGGCACCAAGCCATCATTGATTATCTTGAAGTTACAGGTAAAACATGCTCCTAATAACTTCTTACAAAGAAAAAATAACATGAAATAAGAATGAATGTCATTACTCTGGATGTAGGAAGTGTTGGCTTGGTTTAGAGAGATAGGTACCTTCCTCAAGTCCAAATATCTTTTAATTTGTTGTCAGTCTTTAAATATTTTCTTATTGGGCTGGCTGCAGTGGCTCACGCCTAGCACTCTGGGATGGCCAGGTGGGTTAACTGCTTGAGCTCGAGCATTTAAGACCAGCCTGAGTGAGACTGTGTCTCTACTAAAAATAGAAAAACTAGTCGAGCCTGGGGGCACCTGTGGTCCCAGCTATGTGGGAGGCTGAGGCAAGAGGATCACTTGAGCCCAAGTTCGTGACTGCAGTGAGCTACGATGCCATAGCACTCTAGCCAGGGTGACAAAGTAAGACTCTGTCTCAAAAAGTAATAAAATAACATAAAATAAAAATAATCCATGGGCATCCAGAATTCAGAGGATTTTCTTCACAGGTTCTTAAAAATCCACTCAATGTGACAGTATCGGGCTGGTTGAGCTGTGTTTATGTAATTAAAAGAAATGGACAGAGTTCCCCTGAGATAATGACTTTCACAATAAAAAAAAAAAAAAAAGATCCATCATTGGCACCAGATCCAAAGCCAGGACAATTTCTACTCCTTGACATTTTTTTTTAAGAAACTAAATAGTTGGTTTCATTACAAACAGACAGCATATAGAAGATAATTATACGATGGAAATTGGCCAAGCTAAGTGTCTCAAAGCTTTTTCCATCCTCTCTCTCAGGACGAATGTTGGCAACAAGGTTAAGTTTTCAGCTGGACCCAGGATAGATCACCTTGAATGCCTGGCTTTCATTTGCATAACAATAAGGTTTGGCTATTGTACATTCTGTCCAAAATTCTAAAAATCTATTATTACTGGATTAATGGCCTGTGTAACCTAATTTAAAATAGGAAAGAGAACTTCAGGTTTTCTTCCTTCGGTTTGCTGTGAAGTATTAGCATATCACTGTCTTCTTGTATCATTTATCATTTACCACTTCTCGCAGTGAGAAGAATCTGCCACCTGAGTCTGGTTCAAAGACACCTGGTTAGAATGGCTTAGAAGGACACAAGGGAACAGGGTAGACTCAACATGGAGAGGCTGTGGGCTTTAAAATGCAAGGGCATCGACATTTGAATCCAGGATCCACATTTCTGACTGCTGCAAACAGCTTCTGTGGGGGCCGCCTTCTCTGCAAACACAGGGGTTTGGATGCCCACAGGCCACATCTGTGCCACGTAATCTTCCACACATGCCACAACCAACTCATGACCTGGCTCTATGGAAGGCAACTCAATTCTCCTACCTGGAACTGGGATGCTCGTTCAAACAGAAACCTGGGAGTCTCCAGTGCTAAATGAAATGATCATGCAAACACAGGTAAGATTTACTGTATACCAAACACTATTCTAAATACTCTCTAGATATTAACTTGTTTACCTCCCCAGAGGTGATCTATGGACTGTGTACTATGCTATTATCATCTCAGGTTAACAGACAGGGAAACTGGGGCCAAAGAGTGGGAGCTGCAGTTACATTAGTAGTTGCCTTCTGGGGAGAAGGTGTACAAAGTGCCCCCCTCAAGCCATCAGGGCTGCCCAGGGCTTTCTGAGTCTTCGTGGCCCAAAGATTTGGATTTTCTGAGAGACTTCAATGCTTCCTGAAAGAATTCATCTGGCTAAAGTTGAACAGAATCAGGTTATTCACAAACACAAAATGTTGTCTGCAAACAACCAACCAAAATC
Source organism: Arctocebus calabarensis (assembly GCA_963573935.1). Lineage (NCBI taxonomy): Eukaryota > Metazoa > Chordata > Mammalia > Primates > Lorisidae > Arctocebus > Arctocebus calabarensis. Next base: position 5,523 of record CAUYON010079411.1, read on the forward strand.
CTTCTGAAATTGACATATAGCATTAGGGTTTTTAGAAAAAGGTTGGATAAAGCAGCTAACAAAAGACCTAACAAGAGAGATTCTAGAAGAATTGTAGCGCTGAACCATCTTAACCATCCGAGGTCCTCCAAGCCCCATAGATTGCACGTGGCCGTAACACGGCTACTCACTATTAAAAGATAGCTTCTGTGCTTGACGCTGCACGGGGGCTTTGCTTGCATTGCAAGGATCTCATTGGATTCCTACAAAGTTCCTGCGAGGCAAGGACTTTCCTCATCTCTATTTTATGTGTGGAGGAATGCGGTTCTATTTTATGTGTGGAGGAAGGAGGGTCTGACTTAGTGTAGATGGCCAGAGAATCTGTCAATGTCAATGTCTCTGAGGACCTGACCAACATAGCAGAAGTTGGCTTGTGATACTACAGTTCACAGGGTGTGGAAGCCCCAAATGCCACCTGGAGAAGCGAGCAGAGGAGGGGGACAGGGAGAGGAGGGGCTGCCCCATTCCAGACTGAAATCTCTGCACCCTGAGGGACCCACCATCAGCCAAAGCCAAGCCTGCTTCCCGTCCAGTCATGAATAGCCACACCTCTGGGATGACGTGGGCCAGGCTGAGGGTTTCCATGCAAATGAGGACACTCCAGCAGAAAGAGGTTAGGGGATTTTCTCAGGATCACGCAGCTTGCAGCTGGAGTGCTAGAGACAGGATCATCAGCCTGGCTGTCTGATTCTGGAGTCCAAGCTCCTAACCTACTATGCCACTTTTTCTCTATTTAGAACTACAGATTCTTCTGGATTCCAAACCACAGACCTTTTCTTGCCCTACATTTGCTCACATTAATCCCCCCCACCTCTTCCAAGCCTGGCTCAGCCTTCAAGGCCATGTTCAAACACCACCTCCCCGTGCTAAGCTTTTCCCAGTCCCTCGAGCCTTAGCACCCTCCCCCTCTCTTCCTGACCCCTGCAAAGGACTGAATATTTATGAGTCCCCAAACTCCAGTGGAAATACGAACCCCCAGGGTGGTTGCATTAGGAGGTAGGACCTTTTGAGGGGTGATTAGGTTAGGACTTCAGTAAACAACCCTCATGAATGAGACTAGTGCTGTTATAAAAAAGACCCAGGAGAGAATCCTCACCCTTTCCATCAGGTGAGACCCAGAGAGAAGACATCATCTATGACCCAAACACAAACCTGCTGGCCCCTTGATGTTGGACTTCTCAGCCTCCAGAACCATAAATGTTAAATTTCTGACATCATCTATGACCCAAACACAAACCTGCTGGCCCCTTGATGTTGGACTTCTCAGCCTCCAGAACCATAAATGTTAAATTTCTGACATCATCTATGAACCAAACACAAACCTGCTGGCCTCTTGATGTTGGACTTCTCAGCCTCCAGAACCATAAATGTTAAATTTCTGTTGTTAGTAAACCACCCAGTGTACGGTATTATTGTTATAGCAGGCCAAAAGGAGTAGGGCACACTCAGGGCACCTCTCTAACTATACAGAATAACTCTGCTGGGCTGGGCGGGTATGTGGGTCTCCTCTATTTATTGAGATCCTCCCGGGCAGAGACATTTCATACATTCCCTCCCCTTCCCAACACACACAACACCTGGACGGTGCCTTGCACCTAGCAGTGTGGAGAACTCTCAAAGAACTCAAGCTAGACCTCCCATTTGATCCTGCAATCCCATTACTGGGCATCTACCCAGAAGGAAAAAAAATCCTTTTATCATCAGGACACTTGCACTAGACTGTTTATTGCAGCTAAATTTATAATCGCCAAAATGTGGAAACAGCCTAAATGCCCACCAACCTAGGAATGGATTAACAAGCTGTGGTATATGTACACTATGGAATACTATTCAGCCGGTAAAAAAAAAAAATGGAGACTTACAGCCTTTGTATTAACCTGGATGGAAGTGGAACACATTATTCAGAGTAAAGCATCTCAAGAATGGAGAAGCATGAATCCCATGTACTCAAGTTTGATATGAGGACAATTAATGACAATTATTGACACAGTAGGGGTGAGGGAAGGGGACAGCAGAGAGAGGAAGAATGAGGGAGGGATGGGGAAAGGAAGAGCAGAGAGAGGGAAGGAGTGAGGGGGGTGGGGTCTTGGTGTGTGCCACACCTTTTGGGGGCAAAACACAATTGTAAGAGGGACTTTACCCAAAAAATGCAACCAGTGTAACATGGTTTCTTGTACCCTCAATGAATCCCCAACAATAAAAAAAAAAAAAAAAGAGGCAGATATTCAAAGGTTTCAAACCATCACAAACACTCTGCAGCCCTAGAGAAATGCCAGCGGGTCAGCTCCAGCCCCGTCCCTCAGGCCAGGAGGCAGGCAGATCCTTGAGTCAGCCGGTTTCAGGAAGCTTCTTCTAAAGATGCCAGTAGGGCATCTTATGAATAAGTCATTGTTGACTCTTGATACACGAATAGTTAATTTGCCTAATTAAAATGAACAAAAAAACAGAGAGGGAGAGAGGCCAGAAGGAAGCCCCCCTGGTGAAGTCTACAGGACCTACCACACTTACTATGGCACTTCCCCGGCGCTAATTTGGTGCAGGGAACGCTTTCCCAACAACCTGCCCGCCTCCCAGCCCCCTGCCCGCAGAGTTGGCGGGACACAGCGCCCCCTGGTGGCGGCGCGGCCAGTGGTCGCCTTGAGGATTTCCCTCCTGTGCTCGGACGTCACTGCATCACTCCAGCCGCCACATCCGGAGCATCAGGCCCTCAGAAGCAATCTACCTGCTCCGGGAGATGAAATATCTCGCGGAAGGAGTGTGGGAGAAGAGAGGGCATTAAGAAGCAAAGATCTAGAACCCGTTAACTCAGAGCACCCCAGAGGAGTGGTAAAGGACTCTGAGGATGGAGCCTCAGAGAGAAACTGTTCTGCAGAGCCAGCCTGAGCTGCAGCCCGCACCTGTAACTGTGCTGCTGTGAAAGGCACCTACCCATTTAGCTGGGCAGTGGAAAACTGTAAAATAAGAGAGCAGCTAGGAGGCGGAGTGAGCCTCCCCCTGACAGTGAGGTCAGGTGGGGTCATCCCTCGTGCCCAGCAAACCTCCCAGTCCATGAAACATAGACATGCGACACCTGCTCTTTTTAAAGTTCTTTTCTGAGAGCTTAATGAATCATTGCTCTGTGCAAAGTTGTTGAACTGAGTCGGGTTATTTTACTTTTCTCCCACTTAGCTGACAGCTCTCTCGTCCTCTTACTGGTTGGAAGTTTTAGGAGGTAAGTTGCCCTCTTCTGCTCACATGAGGCTGGTCCACGGGCTCCAAATAAAGCCTTTATTTCATATCTCTTTTGACCTCTATTCAAAAAAATCATCCCAAAGCCCAGTAGCTGGAATTCTGTTGGCTTGAGAGAGCATTTCTCTGTAGGCCATTCTTGGCATCACACAAGAAACTAGCTCCAAAATCTAAGGTGAGCTGTTCGCAATGGTTCTGAGTAAACACTCTCAAATATTGTATTAATACAAATGTATATTTATTGCCTGTCTGCCTTGGGCCTAGCCCACTGTTAAAAAGGAATGCAAACCCAGGTACAATGACGGAGGTGCATGATTGAAGTCAGCCACAAGGAAGGACTGAGCGGCAGGTTTGCCATGGTCTGCAGAATTGAGAGATGAAAGGGAGATAAATGGTGTCTAATAGGAACCTCTAGACAAATATTGGACTTGAGCTGAAATTAGAAGAACGGGTAGGCTGTAGATCAGCATGAGGGATAAACATTCTAGAAGAAGGAAGCCTCGAAGGTGGGAATGAACCCAATGAGCTGAAGCTCAGTAAGACCCAAAAGAGAATGTTGCCTGCCATGGGAAATATGCTTTGGAAAAGGGCAAGATTCCAGAGGATCTTGAAAGGATCTGGAAAACCTGCTTGCTGGGTGATTTAAAGTAGACACAAGGGGTTTTCCAAGATTCCACCTCTCCAATGGACTTAGCTGCTTTTTACACCTTTAAATATACTTTTCACTTAAGTACCTGACACCTACTGAAGCTTCAGGAAACATTTACTGACTGTTGGCTATGCCAGGCACCCTACCAGAGAGGGCTGGAAAAATCATAAATGGAAACTCTCATTCACATCCACAAAGTGTTCTCATGTGTGCGAATAGGCTGGCATCCACCCAGTTACAAGCGATGCTTGTCTTTAGAAAGTGGAATTTGGCTGGCTTTTATTTTCTTACTTATAATTTTCCAATTTTTTCCCAATTTTCTGCAAAAAAACATTATGAAAATAACAATAAAGTCTATCTATAATATCTGGTGTTATAAATGATATTACAGAATTAAGACAGAATATTTGGGGGAAAGGATGAGATTTCCTTTGAGTCAAGAAAAAAATAAAAACTAGAAAACATAAACTAAACTATTTTGGGGATGAGATTATTTTCAAATAGATTCATAGAGAGATGCTATGTGGGAAGGTTATGAAGTTTTTCAAAAGACAATGGCAAAAGCAGGTGTGCAAAATACATTACATACATGGTTTGAGACCCTGCCCCAGGGATAAGTAATTTGAAATATGCAACTCTTCAGAGTATTTTTCTCCCTCTGAGAAGGTGACATTTGAAGCCAGGGACTCAGTCCTAGTTCTCTTTCTTCTCTTAGTGGCTCCACGAGTGCCTGTCAAGGACAACCTGATCCTTCCATTCATCCACTTTCCCACTGCAGCCTGTGAGCAGAGAGCTCTTTAAATCATAGCAGTGACAAGGTCTCCTGAGCAAATTCTACAGGCAGAAGCAAGCTTCAGAGAACATCTGACATTCCCTCAGGATTCTTGCCCACTCCCTTCACCCTTTCTCTCATCTAAAGACTGAGCCCACAGCTCAGTGAGTAGGGCGCCGGCCACAGATACCAAGGTTGGCAGATTCGAGCCCAGCCCAGGCCTGCTAAACAATAATGACAACTGCAGCCAAAAAATATTGTATTGTGGCAGGCACCTGTGGTCCCAGGAACTTGGGAGGCTGAAGCAAGAGAATCGCATAAGCCTAAGAGTTTGAGGTTGCTGTGAGCTGTGATGTCACAGCACTCTACCAAGAGAGACAGAGTGAGACTCAAAAAACAAAACAAAAGATAAATAATAATCATAACAGTAAAGGCAGCAGAGTAGAGTGAGCAGGGGCTTGGGCTTTTGAGTTGGACAACTTCCTTTATTTTTTGGCTCCTTCCTGTGCTGATGTACATGGGACTGCTGAATAACCTCTCTAAGCCTCCTAACCCTCATTGTCATCTTCTATTGAAGTGAGTATGTGGGTATGTGGGTAGATAGATAATGGATGGATAGAGGGATGGATGGATGGAAGGATGGATGGATGGACAGATGGGTGGATGGATGGATATATAGATGGATAGATGTGTGAACAGATGGATAGATTGATGATCGAAAGATGTATGAATGGATAGATACAGATAGATAAAAATAGATCTTTCTAACTAGTCTCCATGCTTCCACTGCTACTCCCAAGCTCACTTGAAATTAATCAAAATTATATTTACATACACTTCTTAAAAATCAAATACTTCTACAAGTTTTCTCATTAAAAAAAGGCATTCCAGCTCGGCACCTGTGGCTTAATGGGCTAAGGCACCAGCCTGAGCTCGAGGGTTCGAATCCAGCCCAGCCCGCCAAACAACAATGGTGGCTGCAACCAAAAAAAAATGGCCGGGGGTTGTGGCGGGCGCCTGTAGACCCAGTTACTTGGGAGGCAGAGGCAGGAGACTCGCTTGAGCCCAGGAATTGGAGGTTGCTGGAAGCTGTGATGCCACAGCACTCTACCCAGGGTGACAGCTTGAGGCTCTGTCTCAAAAAAAAAGGCATTCCCTAGTCATCCATTCACCATTCTATTTCTTCCTCTCTAAAACCAGCTACCTTCAGCTCTTTTAACTGATCTATTATATGTGCCTTCATATCTCTGAATATTTCATAACTGGTCAGTTTGGGGTATACTCTGTCTATTGACTATTCATTGTAGAGATTGAAGATATGGCTCTTGCTCACACTCTCTCTTTGTCCATGCATCTGGTAGTCTACATCCTCATAAAGTTCTAATTTTGGTTTGATTAAAAATCAGGATTTACATTATTAGACTGTAAAGCAGGGATTTTCAACCTAGCTCAGGAATGCCCCTTAAGAAGGAATTTGGGGTGTAGGGCAGCATTTGACTTGTCAAAGTACTAGGATAGGAAAGAGGAGCTGGGTCAGTGGCACCTAGTGGGTGAGGATGTGGAATGCTATAAATCTTTCAATGTTCAGGACATTGCTATACCACAAAAGCAAAAAAACCCCCAAAAGTTCTCTTGAGAAGCAGTTTACACTTTACTGTTAGCACTTTACTGGAGTATATTATGGTTAATTTCCTTTCTTGAGCCAGGTTTTGTTTCCCATGGAGTTAATAATTGTCTTGATGTTTTTGTTTTTCTCCTCTGGAAGCTTTGATGATGGTCTCTTCATTCCTCCATATTCTGACATTTCAAACTGACATTTCTTAATCTATTTTCATCCATAATTTTGGACATCTGGAGGACCCTTTCAAACTGGAGATTCTTGTACTTTAGTTCTGGATTATTTTCTGAAATTATTTCTTGACTGGTTTTCTTCTTCCTATTTTTCTCAACTTCTTCTATTAATTCATGTTTATAAAGTTTTGGAATTCCTGGTCCTCAAATTTCCTCTCTCTCTTTTTATATTTTTAATCCTTTTCTTTGCTCTTTTTTCAGGAAGATTTCCTCAGTTTATATTTTCCTTCCAATCCTTCCACCAATGACTTTTGTTATGTCTGGTTTTTTCATATCTATTGGGGTTTTTTTTTTAGGTACAAGATATTTTTGTTTTTTAAACATTTCTATTCTATAAGATTCTAGTTTTGACTCATGGGTGCAATGTCTTCCTTTCTTCCTTTTCAAGGAAATTAGTAATAGATAATTTTTTATTTGATTTTATATTTTCTGTTGTTTTTATTATTTGGAGTGTTTTGTTTTGTTTTGTTTTGGGGGGCAGGCAAGGCTCTCTCAGTCAGGCGGGAATGGTGCATTGGCATCACCATAGCTCATTGTAGCCTCAAACTCCTGGGCTCAAGTGATCCTCTTGCCTCAGTTTCCCAGTAACTGAGACTACATGCACCACCGTGCCTGGATAATTTTTCTATTTTTTTTAGAGACAGGGTTTTGCCATGTGGCCTAGGCTGTGTGGTTTTATGTTTTCTTTTCCTTTCATGGAAATCTCTTCCACGCTGCCTTGTTCTGTTTGTACATTAGTCTGGCTTTTATAGTTTATATAATAATGAGAGAGGATACCTGAGAAGGGCAAGGTCTAGGAGAACAGGTCTTCACAAGGATACACCTGCAGCATCCTCTCCATAGTGACTCAGCTCTTGGGAAGTTGTAAACTTAACTTCCTAGAACTTGAAAATTTCCAAGTTCTGTGAAATCCTGTAGTGCTGTAAGGGCTAGAATAGCATCTCCTGCTTGATTCAAACTGGCCAATGAGAAGGGTACGGGTGAGGCGAAACTTTTTGACTATTGATAAAAAAGGGAAAGACCAAGTCAGTCCGGGAGCATGGCCATTTGAAATTTTTTCTATGCAGTAAGCTTCTGGCTGGTGAATAAAGCCCTTCCTCTTATAAACATGGTGTTTGGGTGTTCTTTCCCTCCATTGGGCCTCATCTTCCTGCAACAATAAAATGAAATAAAGCCCAAATTTCAGGTGACCCTTGGCAATCAGAATATTTTAGTGGGGTTCTAAAAAGCTGATTAGATGCTCTTTGCTCACAGGACAGGACTTAAGTATGCATATAACTATGGATTTCCCCACTAGGTAATCTATATGGGCTATTTCCTTGGGAATCCCCATGTCAATACCTTAACTTCTTTTCTTAGGCTAGTAAAAATGGCCCCAGAAAAAGCTTTTCTAATATCCTGCCTAGAAGAGAGGGGCAGTTATAAGTTTGGCTGTCAACTTTCTAGGCACTTGTGTAGTATGTAAACTTCCATTTAATTGCACTGTTTTCATTCTAGCACTTCTTCTCTCAACCATGCCAGGGTAATCCCTGTCCAGAGACCCTCAGTTGTTACCCTCTTCAGAGAATGAATTATCAGTCTGTTGTAGGTCAGGAAGAGCAATCACCAATTGCATGGAACAGGAGAGTCAATCTAAAGATTTATTTGCTTCTTATGTTGCAGGAAGACAAGGCCAACAGAGAGAAAGAGAGCCCAAACACCATGTTTATAAGACAAAGGGCTTCATTTACCAGCCAGGAGTTTACGGCATAGAAGAATTTCAAATGGCCGTGCTCCCGGCCAGTCAAAAAGTTCCACCCCACAGGTACCCTTCTTATTGGCCAGTTTGAATCAAGTGGGAGATGCTATTCCAGCCCCTACAGAACTACAGGATTTCACATTTACAAATTCCCAAGAGCTGAGTCACCGTGGAAAGGACCCACAGGTGTATCTTCGTGGTCTCCTTGAAAAGACCTGTTCTCCTAGACCTCACTTAATGCTTCAGGTTTTTCATCTTGACCTCAGTGTGCTTCATCTGGGTGATTCCTGAGCCTTTGCAGGCACTTTGGAGGGGAAGAGAACTGTAGTATAAATCAGATGTTTCACTGCTTCCTTCATGGTCACCTTATACCTGAGAAGTCAGATATTTTTTTGTAGCTGACAAATCAAATACCACTCTTCCTTCTGTTACTCAGCTCCCAAATTAGTGTTGCTGTCGTGTCCTTCTCAATTCTCACTGTATTTGTGGGGTTTACCTTTTAAGTTTCTTTACAGTCATATGTTAGTGGGGTAGTTGGGAAGGACAGAGATTGATAGGCACATAAAAGGAACCCACCATCATTTGGAATGTCCCATGATTCATTCTGTACACAGTAGCCAGACCAATCTTTTAAAAATTCAAATGAGATTCTATGAATACCTGAAACCCAACTTTTCAATGGCTTTTCATTACCATTTTAATAAAAATTCAAACTTTTTCTCTGGCTTCTAGTTTATGGACCCTACATTACATGGGCCCTGACAAATCTTTGACCTCATTTTCGGTCTCCTTGCCTCTACTCCAGTAGGTCCTAATCCTTTGGGCCTTTATTATTCATGCCGTACCTGGTCCCACCTCAGGGCCTTTGAGCTTACTGCTCTTTCCATTGGGAAAGATTGTTTTATTTTGTTTTGTCATTCAAATCTCAGCCCCCACACAGAGCCCTTTTCAAAACTACTATGGTAAGATAGCAGGGCTTGCGGCAGGTGCCTGTAGTCCCAGATACTCGGGAGGCTGAGGCAAGAGAATCGCTTAAGCCCAAGAGTTTGAGGTTGCTGTGAGCTGTGATGCCACAGCACTCTACCCAAGGTGATATAGTGAGACTCTGTCTCAAAAAAAAAAAAACAACTGCCATGGTAAGGATTTCCCCTCCATGATCCATCTAGAAAAGCCTCAGATTGACAGGGCAACTCTTTCCCATGATGCTTTTCACCTCCTCAGAAAGACTTTCCATGAACACCCAATCTAAAAACCCATCTAGCCACTTACTGCTACATCATCTTGTTTCAATTCTCTGCATAGGTTTGAGAATTATTTGATCTCATTGTTTGCTTTGTTAATTAGCTGTTTCACCCAATAAGAATGTGGGATCTGTGACAGCAGGGGTCTTATTTTCTTGTTCAGTACTTCATTTTGCCTTCCAGGATAATTCTCAAAGTAATCAGGATTCTTCAGAGAAACAGAGCCAACGGGCTCTGTGTGTGTGTGTGTATGTGTGTGTGTGTGCGTGTGCACATGCCAAAGAGTGAGAGAGAGAGATTTATTATGAGAAATTGGCTCACATGATTATAGAGACTGAGGAGTCCGACCCAGGAGAGCCCATGGTGTCGTTCCAGCCTGAGTCAGAGTCTGAAGGCTGGAGGAAAAATCAATATTTCAGCTGGAAACAATCAAGCAGAGGGAGAAAATTCCTTCTTACTAAGGCTTTTGTTCCATTTAGGCTTTCAAAGGATTTAGCAATGTTCCACCCACATCAGTAGGGCGATCTACTCTCCCGGGTCCACCCATTCAAATGCTAATCTCTGAAAGCACGCTCACAGACACATTCAAAATAGCACCTAATCAAATGTCTGAACACCTCCCTGTGGCAGGCCCAGTCTTGTTGATCTGCAAAATTAACCATCATACTGCCTGACATTGTTCAATGAATATTTGTTGAAAGGGCGAGTAAATAAGTTCTCTGATGTTAATAGCAGTAGGCCCTGTTCAGGTGTACTTGAAAGTGGATGTGGTCTGTCTCCTTGGGCCCCCCAACACCTTCTCCAGGGACATGATGTGATGCTTCAATCAAGTATCCCCTACAGCTTACAAACAACTCTAAGCCTCTGCTTGACATCCAGGCTAAGGCCATTCTTCTCCCAGGCTCACACCTCTGCCTTGGCATTGCTGTCATGCTGAGCCCTTGAGAATATGTCCCAGATCCTGGCTTAGTCTCACTGCCAGTTTCAGTCTGGTGATCCTCTGCCCTCACGAGGCATAGCCCACAGTGCTGTGAAGAGCACAGGGGTTTGGAGACTTTAATTTTGCAGGAATGGAAGAAAATTTGAAATTAGGAAGTTTAGAAGCATTGGAAATGAGAGAGGATACCCGAGAAGGGTGAGGTCTGGGAGAACAGGTCTTGTCAAGGACAGCACAAGGATACACTTGCAGGGTCCTCTCCATGGTGACTCAGCCCTTAGGAATTTGTAAACTTAAAATTCCTAGAACTTGGAAGTTTCCAAGTTCTGTGAAATACTGCAGTTAGGTGGGGGTTGGAATAGCATCTCCAGCTTGATTCAAACTGGCCAATGAGAAGGGTACCTGTGGGGTGGAACTTTTTGACTGTTGATAAAAAGGGAAAGATAAGCCAGTCAGGGAGCGTTGCCATTGGGAATTCTTCTATGCTGTAAGCTCCCAGCTGGTCAATAAAGCCCTTCCTCTTATAAACGTGGTGTTTGGGTGCTCTTTCTCTCCCTTGGGCCTTGTCTTCCTGCAACAGAAATATTCCCTCCCTGCTACTGCGGACAGCAGCATGACCTTGGCCAGCCCCAGCCCTTTGCAGAACTACCAGCATAAGACTCTCCCCTCTACGATCCGTGGGTAAGTGCACATCTAGAAAAGCCTCCGATTGCCAGAGAACCCCCTCCCATGCTGCTTTCCAACTGTTGTGGGACATAATTAGTCCCCTTTTTCGGCATCTACGTAGGAAACTCCAGCTCCGCAGGCTGTGTGAGCTCTGATCAAAGCAGCGCCATCTAGTGACAGCAGCGATACTACAGGAGAAATGAAACAGCAGCTCCAGCTGCAAGACGCCACCAACGTGGTGGGACACCGCAATTTGGCAGGATACCACCCCTCACGGGTGCACTGGGACAGTATATGCCCAGTATTCAATTTGTTAACCCATAGTGGCTGGAGGAGGGGAGAACAGAGAGCTCATATCACAGCTCGCAGCAAACGTGGTTACTGCGTCTAAGAAACATGTATCTCCGTAATTGGCAGATGAAACCATCTCCCACCGAAACCATCTGTTAGGGCTTCTAGTCTGAGTCATTGGCAAGGAGGCTAGGGTTCTAACCTGTTCCCTGATGCAGAAACACTTTTTCCCACCCACCCAGGTATTCTGACCTGGCTGTTTTCTAGACGTCCTTAAACCTCCCAGGAGAAAAGGTCTCGGGGACCCTCCTCCTCTGTGTCCTTGCCCTGCAGTGGGACTTCAGCACACCCTAGTCCAGCCTTTGTCGAAGTGCTTTGTGGTCAATTGTCTTTTCTTAGCTTCCTCGGCTAGACTATTCTCTCCTGAGGACACCGGCTGGGCCTAATTCATCATTGATATTACAAATAACTGTCTAAGAATTAATAACCAATGACCACAGTGAGTCCAGGCAATAACCATAGTAAAACTAAGAAGGATAAAATTTGGGGCAATCTATGGCGGTGCACCTGTAGCTCAGTGAGTAGGGTGCCAGCCCCATATACCGAGGGCGGTGGGTTCAAACCTGACCCCGGCGAACTGCAACAAAAAATAGCCGGGCGTTGTGGCAGGTGCCTGTAGTCCCAGCTACTTGGGAGGCTGAGGCAAGAGGATCACCTAAGCCCAGGAGATGGAGGTTGCTGTGAGCTGTGACGCCACAACACTCTACTGAGAGCGACAAAGTGAGACTCTGTCTCTACAAAAAAAAAAAAAAAATTGGGGGCAATCTAGAAAGAAGGCGATAGTAGCTCGGCACCTGTGGCTCAATGGACTAAGGCGCCAGCCACGTACACCTGAACTGGCGGGTTCAAATCCAGCCTGGGCCCGCCAAACATCAATGACGGCTGCAATCAAAAAATGGCCGGGCATTGTGGCAGGTGCCTGTAGTCCCAGCTACTTGGGAGGCGGAGGCAAGAGACTTGCTTGAGCCCAGGAATCGGAGGTTGCTGTGAGCTGTGATGCCACCGCACTCTATCCAGGGTGACAGCTTGAGGCTCTGTCTCAAAAAAAAAAAAAAAAAGAAAAGAAAAGAAAGAAGGCGATAGCGTATAGAGTCCCTAATTTATTCATTCTTAGTGATCATAAACACCCATGAAGCCCCATTAGCAGTCCATGTGCCAGGCACGGATTGGAAAATTAAAATC